>AYJT01073917.1:0-15576 GCA_001278415.1 Ocimum tenuiflorum
TTATTCAATATTTCATGCTTTTTTATAACATATTTTGTGTTTAAAATTCATTATAATTTTTGAAGCACAAGTTAAAAAATAAAAATTACAAAACATCAAAATAAAAAGATCTCAATCATTAATTTTTCGGATCATAAAATTCAAATTCATTCTTATTTCTTTACCTTTATTCCCACATCATTTATTCTTTATATATATTAATTGCGTGGTAATTTTTTATTGTAGAATTGGGGGCGTAATTGACTGCAATTTGTCTACATGCAAAAGTAAGAGCTAACTCGACATTTAAATGACGTGCCCAGCTCCCAGACACGTGTGCAATGCAAGCAGTAACAGCCGCATCCACCGTTCAATTCTGCCGAGCCGAATATCTGACGGCTGCTGTTGAATGTTGACAATTCTTGAAACGAATGATGCAAGTTGCTTGTACATGTGGGAGTCCACACAGTTGAATATAAATGACAAATCTACCAAATTTCCGTACGATTTTTCTTAATAATTTATTATTATGATCATGACATTTTTCGTATTTACTCCACCATTAGCTGAATGATTCTCCTTGAAACAAAGGAAAAAGGCTCGTTTTAGCTCTCGATTATTATTATATCAAAGGTTAATTAGCACCTCCACCCCACTATTTTGTGGACTAATTAAATATCTCGACTTTAAGAATTGATTCAACTAAATTTCTTATATTTTTAAATTACTAATTTATATTTCTTATTCCTATAATACTCTAATTAAGGAATATATATATATATATACATATATATTATAATCAAATCTATATTATATTTTACAATTTGTCAATTACTTGTATTTTTCTTTTTCTTTTTTTTACTTTTCTCATTACATATATTTCATAAATTAATAATAGTATAAAATTACTAAGATAATTAAGACATAATTATTGTTAATGTTACTATTCTAGGAAAAATACCACGCGTTAGGAATTAGAATATTTTGATAATGTCAAAAATAAGTCAATAGTATAGAACTGATCTTAGCATGCAATATTGTATAAGTCTGATCTGTAATAGCATAAGTTCGCGGAGAGCTGAAGCTGGAAAGTTCAAGACATAGAATATCTCAGAAAACCTTGTTCTACTACAGTAATTGATCCACAGCTATGTCATCCCAACTGTGAGATATACGGCTAAAGCACCTCAGTTGTGAAAAGACTCAAGTTGCAGAAAGTGAGCTGACTTAAAGAAAAGTTTGACTCCAAAGCTGACTTCCAGAAAGTGAGTTGACATCCAATGAATCTCTCTTTATCAAGTCAGAAGACAAGATCCAGTTGTCTTTTGGACAACTGAGACGAAAGAAGCATAATTAGAGCTGACTTTTGGAATATTTCCTGAAAAGGTATTCTGACAGTAGGTAATATCCAGTGGTTCATGGCCGAAAGCTGACAGACCGGTGGATAAAGCACTGAAAAAACCTGTTGTAAGTACAACAACGACTCTATTCCTCTGACGACGGATTTAACTATTCCCACCTGCTTCCCAACGACACTATTCAAATCCGACGGGTGTAAATAGAAGAGAAGATCGAAGAAGGAAGACTACTGAATCTCCATCTGCTCAAAGCTTTCTTTAAAACTCTTCTACAAAAACCAAAGCTTTCCGAGTTATTTAACTCGAGACCTTCCAGAGATCCGAAAGTTGTTTACAGTCGAGGATTTCAAGATCGTTTTCAGACTACTATCTGAGAACATCAAACCATCAACCTGATTCATGTTCTAGAGGGAACTGAAACCTTCACCTGCCGATCTAAGAAGTCTAGGAGGTGGACTTCGGTAAAGCCTCAAAGATCAGTCATGCTTGCGACGGAAAGCATTAAAGCTCTTCATTTCACACGAATTCTAGTCATAAACCGTGCTCAAAACACCGTGTATAATAAAGATTAGTGAATTGCCTTCATCTGAAGAAAGAGAGGACATAGGATTATTTGAATCCAAACCTCTATAATATTTGTGTCTGTTTACACTTTTCTTACATTTTAGCTAAATGTTTGAAACCCAGCTGCCTTACAGTAGCTGAAGTATAACTGAAAGAAACCCTAACTGACCTACTTGATAACATCTTTAAAAAACCCAACTGACTTACTCTTAATTTAGCTGAGATAAAATTAAGCTTCATTCTTGCAACTATTTTATTAAGACTAACGCTTTCGCATATAATTTATCTCTGATTTGGGACTAACAAGTGGTATCAGAGCAGTTGGTCTAAAAGACTAATTGTTTTGTATCACTAAGGACCATATCCATCTTTCCTTAAGTTTTCTTGTTGCAAGCAGGCTTATCTGTCAACCGTAGATGGCATCTACCCGGTTACCCAAGTTCTTCGTTGAAAACTATACCAGTTCGAGGAAGAGAGTCAAAGCTCATCTCTTGAGCCAACACGAGGACATGTGGTTGGTCATCGAAGAAGGACCCCTAAGAATTCAGAAGGTCAACACCAACCGCACAACCCTCAACCAACCGGAATACATTGAGAAGCCACATGCGGAGTGGACTTTAGACGACAAAAGACGGCACCAACTGGAATATTTGGCCCATGATATTCTTTTCTTCAAGCTCGACGAAGAGCAGATAAAGAATGTGGAGAAATGTGAATCAACCAAGGAAATATGGGATTTCCTTGAGGAGCAGCTCGTAGCCTTCATGACTGATATTCAAGAGGAAGCTGAAACTGCACTTACCTCAGCTGAGGATGAGGTAACTGAGCTTTCACAGTCCTCGCATTCGCATGAACACGAAAAGGAGGATTTAGAGTCATGTCATTCTGACTTTGAGGACTTATCCTTGAAATCCCTTGCCGAGGATTTCAACTACATGCGCACCCTACAATAAAAAATTTCTCATGAAAATACATCCTTAAAAGAGAAAGTTTTGAAATTAATAGTTGAGATGGAAAGTGCTTAGTCACTAATAGTTGTTAATGAAAAATTAAGGGGAGACAACTCAACTCTCTCAGCTGAGTTAGAAACTCTCAAAATCAAAAATCTCGAGCGGGACAAAATCCTTGCATCTTTCAATAAAAGCTCGAAATATTTAGATCACTTAATAAACATACAAAAATCATACATAGAAAAGAGTGGGTTAAGACATGGCCCATGGATTCGAATGACAAAAATATTTTACTTTTCTTGACACTCATTTTCTAACATGTTTTAAAAAATGTTGTGATATTACATATATCCCAACACTTGTCAGGAAAAAGTAGCGTGGAAATACTTTACAAATATATTCTTTTAACTAAAAGATAATGTCAAAATTTAATAAACATCTTTAGCCAACGGTGTGTAGAAAGTGTGGGGAAAAATATTCATTAAAAATAAAATGAAAGAGGGAAATTTTTTATTTTGGTGTAAATAATTACCCTCCAACATTTTACCTAATAGTATACACTTCCCCTCAGATTTTAACTAAACAAATTAAATAAAAAGAAATTTGAGGTATGACAATCTCAATTTTTGCCGACGAGTGCCCCATGGTTATAGCACCAAGCCGTACGTCCTGCCATCCCCTTGGTGGGAACAACTTCCAGTGGCTGTGGCGACCATAATGCTTTTGCCCTTCCTTCCCGTCTCACTTCTTTAGCGCTCAGTAATGAGGGGTTTTGGCTTCTTCTTCATGCTGTTGTTGGTTGGGAAAGCTAATTTTGTTTATCTTAATGTTTTCTAGTAAAGCAAGCGTATCATTAATACATGTTAACTTTTATTTTTACTTTTTTTTTTTGTGTGTGCAGTGATTAGTTTCTAAGAAAATTGAAGTAAAGTTGTGCAATATTTCATGACAATTTATGAATATAAAAATTTGAGAACTTGTGTTCTCGCTACTACCTTTGTTGGTTTATTAGTTTTTGAACCAACGTAATAACTAGAAATAGGCCAAGCTAGATTAGATTTTGACTTTACTCACAACAATTTTGTGGATCTGAATTTGACATATTTAGTCAAACATACCTTTATATAGGTTTAAGTCTGATCAATTTAGTTAAATAGGTCGGACTTTCAACATTGAAGAAATTTATTAAAAGATACTTAACATTTTAATATGTATTTTTATTTTTAAATTATAAATATATTATTAAGCATACATAATAAAAATACTTAATAATTTATATAATATATTATAATGTAAATAGACCGACTTGTTAAACTTCATAGACCTACTTTGAAGGTGGGTTTTGAGTCGGCTTGAGATCCTCTACTCCCTAATGGTGTTTCACTCTCTATTCCATTTTAAAAATTTTATAATTTTTATTAATTTATTTTGTAAAATAATAATTTATTATAACTTTGGATAATTTTAGAAGTTCAACAATATTTTTATTCCACCAAATTAAGGTATATAATAATTTTAACATTTAATTTTTAGTTAATATTCATTATTGAAGTTGATTAATTCATAATTATATTTTGTGATTTTTTAAAATTCAGATTTTTGTTTATAAATACGAATTAGAGTGTATTATATCTCTTATAAAAATTAATATATTTAATTATGGAATAGAAAGTGGAACACCACTAGGAAATAGATGATCCGAAGTCGTTTGGGTCTATTTAATCATACATGCTTTTCAGTAAATCTGACATCTTTAACAAATAGGCTTGAAAGAACAAGCCCAAGGTAAGCCTCGTCGAAGGCCCTATCGAGTAGTTTCATCTATTCCTATCCCTAATCGTCGTGGAGTGACAGAGTTAATACGAATATCAAATATAGCAATTTCACTAATAAATTTAATTAATATTATCTATATTATCAGTATGACATATATCTAGGGACTCTCTATCTGAAGAATGCCTCAATTATATTGTATATGTAATTGGTTGTCTATCAATAAAGTGAAACGATTTACAGAAGTTATATTAAGAAACCACGACCGTGTGAATTGTCAATGTTTGTGATTCCCGGAAAGATAATTAGTCAGAATTGAGTGCCCCTAAAACAGTAATTTTAGTTCTGGACTCACTTGGAAAAAGAAAATATCATCTTTTTGTACACGCTTGTCTAGCCACAGGAACTTACGTTATATCGTCCAACTGGTCGTTTCATTAGATGAATATTTAAAATCCTTAAATATTTGAGGGCATGAAAAAAATTTATAATGTTTGATATAATTAAAACTAATATAATTTTTAAATGGTCATGATTCACACTATATTTATTCGAATCATGCAAATAAAAGCTCTTTTAATTCTCATTTGAGAAGGTCTCTCGTCGGACTGCCTATATCAAATTTATAGGGATTTTGAGTTTAGGATTCAGGGCAAATATGAGTCTGGATTTAGGATTCCAGATGAATATGAATTTAGGTAGATGAAAATAAACTATTTAAATTCGCATAAATCATATAGACACTCTAACACAAGTTTTTACCTTGTTATTTAGCCATATGTTGATAAAAAAATAGAAAATATTATTTTTTAAGTTTATTTAATCTCATCTGAAAATTAAGTTTATAAAATCAAAATTCATTAAATCTTAATTGGGTTTCCTTCATATTATTTAGGGTTTATTACATCTCAATTATGTATTATCATATTTTTCAGAATAAAATTTTACTTCAAGTTTGTATATGAATGATAAATAAGGATTTTATATTTTCCGCTTTCTTTTTCTCGGTACCAATATTTTATCTTTTTATTTCTTCACTTAAACGTGAACTTAAATGTAAGAGTGTATTGATCTATTATCTGGCAAATATGATTAAATTGATATGACCAATCCATTACTTTGGGAAGTTATTCCATTCCCATTCTCGTATGTTCCCAAACAGTACAATATTTTGTCCCAATTTCAATGAAATTTGAAAATGGACCAGGTTGTCCAAATGTGAATTATAAGCACGAAAAACGAAGAGAAGACAACGATCCATCTATACCTTATACCGTGTCTATTCAATAATATCAATTAAAGATTATTTAAAGAAATTTAAACGTATGGTGTTTATATATGAAAATATGAAATACAACATTGTACACGCAAAGTTGCATTTAATTGTTTCGATCCTAATGTGAACGATATCATCTGTTTTGTTTAATAGTAGTTTAATAATATGTAGCAAGGAACATTTTACATACATGTAAACCATGTATCTGTTCCCTAATTTGTTGTGATATTCTTGTAGCGTGACAAATTGAATTTATTAAAGGTGCGACAAAAGAAGATCATTTATGTCATGATTGATACAATTGAATATCAGGGGATTATGACTATTGTTACCTAATAATAGACATATGACATGATGCGTGCAACTAGAATTAAGGTGTCAAACAAACATATTTTCAAAAATTAAGGGGCTATTAAATTGATTCTTAAATAGATGAAAAAGTCAAGTCAACAGGAAAAGGACGTGCAAGACAGTACAATCAAGTACAGCATCCCTTGTTTGACTTGTTGAGTCATTCCATGAACACCCCCCAACTCAATATTTGCTTCTCTCGTGATTGAGAAAATGGTAAGAATATTAAAATATATATATATAAAAATAAACAAAGACAGGAGCAATATAACAAGAAAACCCCTTGTTTAATTTTGCACCACACGAATATTCCATGTAATTTTCAAGTTTATATTTTAAATAATCATTAATAGGATCTGTAATTAGGTTTGGAAATTTTTTATACGATACGATAATCTGACACGAATTCGCACGATAATGGATTAGTCATGAAGCTTAACGAATTTGTGTCAGTGTTGTGTTGACTCGTGAAGGACACAAAATTTCATATCGTGTTCCTGCTATTTGTTAAGGACATGAAAATTATGTTGATGTTGGATTCGTGTTACTCTGCGAGAAATTAACAAAAAAAAGAAATGTATAAATATGTAACTCTCTCTCCTTCTCTCTCTCAAAAAAGACAAAGTAGTCGCTAGCCAGCATGGCTTCTTGCCTTGTTCCACTCGCCTACCCCACTCTTTACTTGTTGCGATCCATCGTCGCCCTCACAACTCTTGTCGGTGTCTCATATTTGGCTGTTATATGATGTAATTTAGTTAGATTTTATTATTGGTACCATGTTATTCATATTTTTATTCAATTCTTAACGTGATAATCAGACCATATCAAATTGTTAATCCTTATCGTGTTAATCAGATCAGATCGTTATCAGATCCTTATCAGATCAGATTCTTAACAAATAGTTACCCAATTTATCTGATCGGCTGCTTATCAAATCATTATCGCATTCGCATTGGTTTCATGTTTGTTCGTATTTAGGGCTTAATGGGTAGCGTCATATTCGTGTGAAACGTAATCTTAATAAATCGTGTTCATCTTCGATTTTAGTAGGTCGTGTTTCTAACATGTTGGTCTCAAATCATAGGTTATGATAAATTGTGAAAGCGTTAGTTAATGATTGCGGAATTAGGTAAACCCTTTTTATGTCTCGGGTGACTTGAAATACAAGTCAACTGACTCTTTAAAATGTTTGTTAATGAGTAGGATTATAGAGTTGCTTAACAGTTATACTCTAGCTACTAATGGTAATTGAGTTTCAAACACTTAGAAAAAATATGAACTGAAAGCAGTAAATGGACAGAATATTTATAGAGGTTCGGACGTAAAATATACTACGTCCTCTCTTCCTTCTCCACGAAGAGAATTCACTATAATTAGTTATACATGGTGAGTGAACACGTGTTACAACTAACTATCTTCTACAACAGAGAACCTCCAATGTTCTCGGTCACAGGCACGACCGAGCTGAAGCTTTATCGGAATCCTTCCTATGCTTTTGCTCGACGGGGTGAAGGATTATGTTCCCTTCATGAATGTTGGATTAGTTTGGATGAGTGATGTTCTCATAATGGAGTCCGAGAACAGTCTTAGAATCCTCAGCTATAGACATTTTTTGGATCTTCGGTGGACCTCAAGTAAAGATACTTGGAAAGCTTGAAAATAAGAGAGAGAGAGAGAGAGAGAGAGAAAGAGATTGCAGAGAGATTAGAATTGGTTTGCTCGCTTGCATAACTTCTTCTCTGATCGGTGACTCCTCTATTTATAGGCCTCAGATTTGAATAGTATCCGTTAGAGACAACCGATGAATTCTCTCTTTTTGTCATAAGGAATTATGGCTGTTGTGGTACTTCTTGCAGGCTTTATCAACTCTTTATCCATCGGTTCAGATGTGGTTATTATCTGCTGGATAATAACCGGTTGACTGACTACCTATTTAAGGTAACTTTTTGGTATATCAGCTCTGCTGTAAGTCTGGACAATAGTCCTCTTTTGTCTATCATTTGTACGAGGGACAAGTGGGCTTGAAGGTTGACTTGAATTGATGTTCAGCTGCTTTTTTGTCAGTCAACTTTGGGAGTCAATTTGTCTCTCTCTCAGCTGTCAAGCTTGAATAAACTGCAGCTGGGTTTCTCACAATTGATTGAGCAGTTGTGGTCTTTAAGATCACAATTGAGTGAGTCAACTGTGGTTTCTCACAGCTAGATAGATACAACTGTGGTTTACAGGAACTTGATCTTCTTGATTCTTCAAGTTTTGAATTCTTCCAGCTCTAGCTCTCCTTGAACCTAAGTTAGTACAAATTCAATCCTATACATGATTACAATCTAAGATCATTATTTACACTAATGGTGTTTGACATTACTCAAAATATAATTATTCCTAACATAACATTTACACAACAATGACATACCACATGCACGGATTGTTACCCTATCTGTAATACATTGTAGCGCGCTAAAACAATGTTTGTTGCATGTTGTTATTTATTTTGTTCATGGAGGTACTCCCTTATTTGTTGTCCACAAAGTTAGAAATTCGGTGCATTCAAAATAATGCCTAATACAAAAATGTCAAAAAACATTTGAAAATGCCAATAAAAAAAATAAGCACATCGTATTATATAAACTAATTTTACACAAACGTGTTGTGCAACGATACCGATCATCTGTTATTTATTTGTGTTTACACTTTGTGGTTTGTGTTCATATAATAAAGTTGGTTGGTGTGATAAATGATGCAAGATCCCAACCTTTCATTTTCACGATCCAACGGCCTAGATTGCGTAGATCCATAGCTTTTAAATCACGTTCAAGGGTAATAAGGTAAGATTTTGTTTTCTCTCTCATCTTTTTTATCTCTTCTAAAGTTCAAGAAAACTTCAAATTAAAATATCTCGCTCGATTTAAATTATTTTTTCGTATGCCATATATCAAATTAAAGAAAATTTCATGATCTTTCAAACGAAATCTTAATTGCATATGTTTACTTGAAAAAACTTAGATGAAAAACATGAATTTGTAAAAACTGCATAATTTTAAACAAAAATGCATTTGGAGACTTACGTGAATGCATTTGTTGGATATTTACGTAAATGTATTTTGAAACTCATGGAAATGTATTTTAAGGTTTACGTAAATGCATTTGAAGAATTGTGATAGAATGCATCTGGCGTGATTTGTCATATCCTATAAATACTTACCAACCGTATAGTAGATAGAATTAATTAGTAAATGACTTTTTACCCCGTAATGCATTTATGTCTTATATATAATATATTTGAATAACTGGACACGTGGCCTAGCGGATTTGCGTTTATTTTTTACAAGGATTGGCGAGATCTTGCATCACTTATTACACCAAGGGTTCCATGCACAATAACCCTGCATTTTATTTGACATTTTTTTTACTTTTTTACTTAATATGTATTTTTTATTCAATTTTGTTAATAATTAAGTTTACTTTCTCAATCATTAATGTGAAACGTTAAGATCTAATTTTGATATATAATTATTATTAACATTAGGATACAATTTCAAAATATATGTTTTTTAAACGTAAATGATTAGTGGTAATTGTGAAAAAAGGAGGTTTCCGGTTAGACCGCCTAAATGGTTTAGGTGGATTTTGGTTTAAAATTAAGGAGAAATATGAGTTTGAGTTTAGGATCCAAGATGGGTATGTATTTGAATTTGTAGAAGTGAACTATTTAGATTCGCCAAAAATATTTAAGCAGTCTAACGAAAGTTTTTGCCTTGTGAAGAGGAGGAAAAATATTATATAACCTAACTGAATCTAAAAAGTTTAGATAATATTTGTAAAATTGAATCTAGGTATAAAAAATTAAAATTAAAAATAAAATAAATTTTAGTTAAAAATAGTAAACCTTCAAAATAAATATTAGGTAAAAAGTTTAAACCTGAATCATAACACAAATTGTAATACATGTCTAGAAGATGATTGTTAACCCCATAAGTCGATGGACCCTAAGATGGGTCGGGTCACGACGACGGTCTCGAGAAAGATGATACTAAGGTATGAGTACCTTAGTCCATGGCGGACATAGATGCGGAGCTACGCATGGTGGGTCGTGTGTACGAGGTACGGGTCATGTGTGCGAGGCACGGGTCGTGTGTACGAGGTACGGGTCTGTGTACAGGGCACGGGTCGAGTGTTCGAGGCACAGGTTGAGGGCTCGAGGCAAACGTTCGAGGTTGAGACAACGAGGGAAGCCTCGATGGTGCGAGGTTGGCTCGAGGTCGAAGGAGTTCTATGGTCAGGGTCGAACGGATGCGGCTCTTAACGAAACGAAGCGTCTCTTGCGGAACGACGCTCCGAACCGAAGCATCTCTTGGAACAAAAACGCAAACTTCGAAACACAACGTCTCGTGGAGAAGGGGCGCAACCCCAAAACACATCTCTTAGCAGAACGTTGTGATGAATCGTAGGGCTGTGACCCACGCTATAAATATGTGTATTTGGACTAAGTCTAGGACAATGAGAGGTGTATGAGATTAGTTATCCCTTTGTACTCAAACTAAGAATAATACAAAGGTTTAGGAAGAGTTCCTATATGTCCGGTGTTCATCTTGATATTCCAGTGCACTCTTAAAAGCAAACAACCTCACACCGAAGTACTCATACACTTAATACAAGAGAAAAAGGCTAACTAGTTTCGGTTACTAGTGCCACACGAAGGAAAAATTGAAGGCAAGAAAATTTTTCTTGTGACAAGTGGTATCAGAGCTCAGTTTAGAGTTCTGGTGCACGTTAAATCAATATAATGGTTCGACAATGAGAGTTCACTTCTTTGGAAAAGCGAGTCCTTCTATTGGAGAATTTGCTGGGTCGAACTTAGGAGGCACCCATCTAAGGAGACATATTCGACCGAATGCGGAGGCTCGAAGATAGGATGGAAGAAATCCACAAAGTCATGAATGATTCAAACCGAGAAGAACGACTAGGTTCCAGCGGAGAGGACCTATCGACCCTTGTGGAATCCATCAACGAGAGATTAGAAGTCTTTGTGGACGACATACGCATGATGAAGCATGCGATGCTTTCGGTGGAAGAACGTCCCTCATCTAAATTGAGAGTACTAGAGCCCAAACCGTTCGAAGGCACTCGTAGTTTGAAGGAACTCGAGAATTTTCTATGGGACATGGAGACTTATTTCCAAGCCGCCCGAGTCTCAGATGAGAAGAAGGTCTCGATCACTAGCATGTACTTCGCCAGTGATGCGAAGTTGTGGTGGCAGTCTTGACTATCCGACGATGCCAGTGCAAATCGGGACAAGATCAAGACTTGGGGCACTTTGAAGAAGGAATTGAAGGATCAATTCCTTCCTTGCAACATTTCGTGGCTCGCAAGGAACAACCTACGGAAGTTACAACACGTCGGATCCATTTGGGAGTACGTGAAGAAGTTTAGCTCTCTAATGCTCGATGTCCGGGATATGCTCGAGGAAGACAAGCTATTCAACTTCCTAGCCGGTTTGCAACCATGGGCTCATGCCGAATTACGGAGGCAGGAAGTCAAAGACCTACCGACCGCTATTCCGGCCGCCGATAGCCTGGTAGATTATAAAACCATCGGGGCGGTGGAAGCAGGCTCCAAACACCAAGTTATGAGTAGAGGCAAGGAAAAGGACCGAAGGACCAAGGGAAATAACTTCAAAAAGAAATTTGTTAGTGGCCATCAACCCAACCCATTGAAAGAAGGGTTTCGTTGAAGGAGGGATCTTTCTATCCCTTCGAAGAAAAGAAGCGTGGTTGTTTCATTTGCAATGGGGACCATCGAATGAGGGATTGCCCCAAGAAGTCAAAGTTGAATGCTCTTGTTTCTGAGGATACGGGGGAAGGGGGCGGAGATGCTTCCCGGCTCAATCTTTTGCAACTAATTACTGCTATTCAAGGAGAACCGGTAACCTGGAGGGGTTTGATGTATGTGCAGACCCTCATGAATGGGAAGGAAGTTTTGGCGATGGTGGATAGTGGGGCCACACACAACTTCATAGCCTCGATGTATGTCAAAGCCCTGGGTCTTAACTTAATTTCACATGTTAGTCAAATTAAAGCCGTAAATTCTGAGGCCAAGCCCATCCAGGGCATGACGAGTGTGGACCTTGAGATCGGTTCGTGGAAAGGAGCTTGTTCACTGATGGTAATTCCTTTGGATAATTTTGACATCATCCTCGGGAACGAGTTCTTGATTGGAGCCACGGTAGTCGTGATGCCTCATTTAGGTGGCTTGATGGTACTTGACGAGAACCGCCATACTTTCGTGAAGGGAGAATACCCTGACGAGGTGAAGCGGGGGAACACCAGTGGGGGATTGATATTGGTCCTACAACTGAAAGCTGGGTTACAGAAGGGGGAGGAGACCTTCTTGGCTGCGTTGATCGAAGTCAAGCCAAGGAAAGTCCAAGAAATTCCGAACCAAGTGGTGGACATATTGGTAGAGTTCGACGATGTGATGCCCCCGGAACTCCCCAAAGAGTTACCACCGAGGCATGATATGGACCACCGAATCAAGTTATTCCCTGGGGCGAAGCCACCAGCCCAGGCCCCATACCAAATGCCTCCGACGGAGTTGGTCGAACTAAGGAAAAAAGTTGATGCGTTGTTAAGCGCGAGGCTAATTTGACCCTCGAAAGCACCCTACAGGTCCCCGGTGTTGTTTCAGAAGAAGCAGGATGGCTCCCCCCGATTCCGCATCGACTTTCGGGCTTTGAACAAGGTGACAATAAAAAATAATATCCCATTCCGAACGCCCTGGACTTGTTCGATAAACTGACTGAGGCCCGATATTACACCAAGTTGGATCTCTGATCAGGATATTGGCAAGTACGAATAGCACCCGAGGACGAAGCAAAGACCACTTGTGTAACAAGGTATGGGTCTTTTGAATTTTTGGTTATGCCCTTCGGCTTAACCAATGCCTCTGCCACCTTTTACAATTTAATGAACGATGTGTTGTACGAGTTTGCGGACCGATTTGTGGTGGTATATTTGGATAACATCGTGGTCTATTCCGAGACTTTGGAGTCCCACATCGAGCACCTAAGGTGAGTCTTTCAAAGATTACGTGAGCACAAACTTTACGTGAAGAAGGAGCAAATCACGTTTATGGGCCACGTGATCAGACGTGGACGGATTATGATGGATTGAAAAAAGATTCGCACTATAACTGATTGGACCATCTCGAGTAAAGTAACTGAACTATGATCTTTTCTCCGGTTGGCCAATAATTACCGTCGATTTATCAAAGGGTACTCCCAGATTGTGAGCCCCTTAACCGACCTATTGAAGAAATACGCCAGGTGGGAATGGATCGAGGAATGCCAGGGAGCCTTCGATCGATTGAAAGAGTCCCTTTCTACCGAACAGGTTCTGAAGCTACCGTTATTTGATAAACCCTTCGAAGTGCAAGTTGATGCCTTGAACAAAGCTATCGGGGGTGTGCTGATTCAAGATAGACAGCCCATTGCCTTCGAGAGCCGAAAAGTCAAGGAAGCCAAATCACGATACAACACCCATGAGAAAGAAATGACGGTTGTAATTCACTGCTTAGGAGCCTCGAGACATTATCTGTTAGGCACGAGATTCTTGGTTGTAACTAACAAAGTGGCCAATACCTACTTTAAGACCCAGAAGAGGTTGTCTCCTAAACAGGCCCATTGGCAAGAATTTTTGAGTGAATTCGACTTTGACTGTGTTCACCGATCGGGGTACATAACAATGTTGCCGACGTCTTAAGTTAGAAGGTGGAGAGCTATGTGGCGGCACTATCATTGGTTGATTGGACTTCGTGAAGAAGGTTCGAGAGTCTTCCCTAACAACTCCTCGTACTTGAAGTTTGTGGATCAAGTGAGAAAGGGGAAACTTCGAAGATACTGGCTCAAGGATAGACTATTGTTTTCTAAAGAAAATCGAGCTTATGTCCCAGCTGGAACAGTTCACCATGAATTACTGAGAAAAACCCATGACCCTCAGTGGGCAGAACATTCGGGTATCGAGCGAATGTATGCCCTGCTGTCCCGTCGGTATATCTGGCTGAAAATGGAGGAGGACGTGGAGGCCTACGTAAAATCGTGTCTAGTATGTCAACTAGACAAGACCGAGAGAAGGAAGGAGGCTTGGCTCCTCCAACAGTTGTCCATACTGGACAAACCTTTCAAGTCAATTTCGATGGACTGCATTTCAGGTTTTCCGAAGGTCAACGTCTTGACCTCTATTTTTGTTGTCGTAGATTTTTTTTCAAAGTATGGGGTATTTATGGCCTGCCCTAGTGCTTGCCTGGTGGAGGTGGCTGCCGAGTTATTCTTAAAGAATGTGGTGAAATATTTCGGCATCCCTGAAGACATAGTTAGTGATCGGGACACGAGGTTCGCGGGTCGATTCTGGACCTCATTGTTCAGCATGATGTGGACCACACTGAAGTTTTCAACCGCGAACCACCCACAGACTGATGGCCAAACAGAAAGGATGAACCAACTGCTCGAAGAATACCTGCGTCACTATGTTGTGGCAAGTCAGAAAAATTGGACAAAATTGCTGGATGTGGCTTAGTTTTGTTATAATTTGTTTAGTTTTGTTATAATTTGCAGCGATTTTCGGCGACGAACAAAAGGCCGTTCAAAATTATACTCGGGCAACAACCTCTGACTCCCAACAAGGTTGCTATTCAACGGACTAGAGATAATTGCCCGGGGGCATATAGGTTCGTTAGAGAGAAGCAGGAACTGGTGGATGATGCTAGAGAAAGCCTCAAGAAGGCTCAGCGAAGAATGAAACCATACGCGGATAGGGGCCGTTGGGATGTTGAGTTCGACGATTGGGACTCGGTGTTGTCGAAGCTCACGCCTCATATTTGGAAGAGGATTCCTTCCAAAAGCATACACAGAGGGTTGATACCCAAATTCGATGGGCCGTTCAAAATTGTTAAGAGGGTCGGATCGGTGGCTTATCATTTGAGGTTATCAGATCGATTGAAGATTCACTCGACCTTTCATGCATCGTAATTGAGGAAATTCCATCTGGATTTGCTCGATGCTTCGAGGCAGCAAACGAAGCACGCTCCACCGATAATTTGCCAACATTATACGAAGGCAGTTAGAAGGATTCTTGACTACCGAACCTTGGGTCATGGTAGGCAGAATCGACGAACTGACTTTCTGATTCAGTGGCGGAGAGAAAGTGAGGTAGATGCATCGTGGGAGAAAGCTGTGGATTTGTGGCAGTTCGAGAAGGAGATTTCAGAGTACTGGGAGAGAAAAGGCAACGGACCCCAAGGCATGACGAGGACGTCGTCCGACTTTGGTGGGGGA
>AYJT01073924.1:0-11316 GCA_001278415.1 Ocimum tenuiflorum
TTGAAAATATACTCAATTTTATGGGATTATTCATGAATTTAATGATATGGTGTATATTTTTATGAATGAGAAGATTATATGTATATAACAAATATGAATGATTCTTTCTTTTTTCCTTGTATATTGGTTTAATTTCTTTCTTCGTTTTCATCCTCTTCTTTTTTTATTTATTTTTTTCTTTTTAGAAGAAAATTTTGGCTTTTAGTTTGAAGAAAGTAGTTGTGACGGCACGGCAGCAGCAGCGGGAAACTGGCATATAGTTTATTGGTATAGTTATAATTTTGTTTGGTCAAAAATAGGATCATTGATTGCTTGGTGTGCATTGCACGTGATGAGTTAGCTGCCGACGTGGCAGAATCCGCGTTTCCTGCTGGTCGATAGTGGGATCTAACTTTTAAATCTTGCAAATGATTTTTTTTTTTTTTAAAAAAGAAAAAAGCACAAATTGGTTATCGTTTTGATCTTGATCCAAGACGGGGCAGATTGATTTCTTGTCTTATTTGTGTTGGCAGCAATTTTCACACCGTCGGTGTTTCTTTTGATATCTTGATGATAAAATAGACAATACATTATACATGCAACTCCAACATATACAGTACAGGCCGTTGATACTTTTTTAAGAAGAACCATCATTAAGTTTGGTTTGTCATCTTGGGTTCATTTCACAAGCATCTGATTTTAATTTAATATTTGGATGCTAATTAAAACAAATATATATGGTATATAGGCGATCGAGGTTAGACAAAGAAATGTAAAGGGGTGTGTAGGTCTTGAGTGTCAAGCTGTAAATCTTTAACAATTGATTATATTGAGTGATCACACACCTATATAAAATCACATAATGAAAAAGAAACCCAACCAACGGGTAGGTTGTGTTTATGTGTGGGCTGCATAGATAGATTGTAATTATGGCAATTCAAAAAGATTATAAAACCAGCCAACATTATGGGGAAAAAAAAAGGATTTTTGTGGATGCGCATTTCTTTTAGTTTTTTTTTTTATCTTCTATTTTTTTGTCAATGATATCATGAGCTTGAAATATATAAATAAGACTCAAAAGTTGGTCGAAAATTAGAATAAACTCAATTAAGTACCGTTGCTAGAAGAGAAGAGATGGTAAAGTTTTCTGTCGGAGAAAATTCCATCTTATATTTTCTCTTTGTAGAATATGAAAAAGGGACCATTTATCCTTAATCATGTAAAAACTTGGAGAAATTGTATGTGCTTATATTAAGTGAACTTGAGTTTCTACCACTACCACAGTCCACACAATTCATAGTTGCCACTTTCTATACCTTTCGAGGTTTAATTCCAAATACAGAAAGAAGCATTGAGCTCAATCAATCTATCTATATCTAAAAAGGACTACCTTAAAAAATTTATTTATTTTTTCCCGCCTAAACAAATCTTCCTAAAATAACCTTATGGAAAATAAGGAAATAAATGAATGATTAGAGTATTACATGGAAAATTTGTACAACAAATATGTCAATTATGCAAACATTATTTAGAAGCATTATAACTAATCAATTATATCAGTTTAATCAACGCATTTGACAAATTAGTAATACGAATTTGTTGCTCCTTATTTTTTGTCCCTGCAATAAGTGGCTAATTATAACTAATCGATTATCCAGAATTTAATTCATATCAATAGGTAGCTAATTACCGTACTAATTTTCTACCATGATGCAATTTTGATGAATTCAGATATATTATAGTCATTCTTTTTAATTTTTTGGCCGAGTTTTCTACCATGGCATTCTTTTTTACATTTTGATGAATTAATTAATTTATTATATTAATTAACATTAACTACATTTATGAATATTTACTAACTATTTCTTATTTAACACGAACCTCCAACCTATAAATAACAATTACATTTCATCCATAATGACATATAAAACAATTTATTTTTAAAAAATGAATGATATGGAGATATGACCACGAGAGAAGTATGAAGTAGATATTTGTCGAAGTAGATGTTAGGAATTTAGATATTTTGATGATTTCAGGAACCATGTCAGTAGTTTAGAACTATGCTTAGAATGTAATATTGTATAGGTCTAATCTGTAATAATATAGGTTCGCGGAGAGCTGAAGCTGGAAAGATCAAGACTTAGAATATTTCTGAAAGATTAGTTCTTCTACGATAGCTGATCCAGTTATGCCATATCAGGTGTGTGTCGCACAAGCTGAAGATAGTCAGCAAAATAAATCATTAAAAGTAGTATATAGGAAGAAATCTTTATGCAATATTTTTATTTGTTTTGTAATACTTTTGCACATTGTGTTTTTCTATTATTTGAGAGAACACGTAGAAAACTATTCAATTTATTTTATTTCTTGTTTGAGACAAATATTATAATTTATTTTCGTTTATAAATATATTGGTGGCTATTATTTTGTCTTTATTTGAGAAATTCATGAAGATTGTTTTGTTCGCAAAGGTTTCATATATTACTCAATTTATTTACGTTTCTCTTTCAATTGATTATCCCTTGATATTTTTTCGTACAATATGTTGAAATAAAAAATATTTATGAGACGAGAGTTAATATTTACATTTCTCCATGAATTATTCATGCATAAAAATTTATTTATTTATTATGTCAAATTTTTTATGGGATAATATTGCTACACTATGTCTTTATATTAATATTTATATGTTATGTTTCAATTCAATTCATTGTTATTGACATATATTTCTATTAACTTTTTGAGTGATAAAATTTTGTGTAATATTATGGTTATATTTTATTTTTTATCTAATCCAGTAATATTGGTTATAAATTTTTGAGAGAATTATAATTGTAATTTTATATCTTTAATGTTGATTTTGTAATTTAATTTAATTGTTGGAATGACGTAGATATGAAACAGCATACCATCTTTTGTTGGATGGTTTAATAATACTGTTGAGTATAGAGATTCTGAATCGAGAATCTGGTGATCTTTTGGGTCTTGAATCGAGAATTTTGAGATCTTTTGAGTCCTGAATAGACAATCAATCTTTCGGGTCATGTATCAATATATAAATCATATTTCGGATCCTGAATTGATAATTTTCCTTTAATATACTACTAAATTAGGAAATTTTCTAAGTCACAATGAACATCAAATTTCCCACCTATAAGTTAGTCCAAAGAGTCGTTTAATTCAATGAGAATCAGAAAATAAAAGGTTCAACGTTCCTACACCACATGCAAGAATTTTGGGAAGGACGATTTTAGGAACCTCGTCTTCTTTAATAAATATAAATAATTAAATAGTTTATTCAAGAGATTTTTCATGAAAATAAAAATAAATCTATTAATTATATAAAGCCGTAAGTTATTTCTACGATAATTTCCCGCCAAAACACAATAATCACCCAAACCCAGTGTAAAACTACCCCTTAACCTACGCATGGTGCTGCATAAAAAAGATGATACTTCCTCACCCAACATCCCTCTCTCACTTTCTTTTCTTATTTTTCATCAACTAACTTTTACAGGGACCCAAATGACCGTACGTAGAGAATTATGAAATCGTCATTGTCTCACATGAGTGAGATACAAACTTACGCCCTCATGGAGGCTACCAACCTCCTAATCACTCTGCAGGGTCGAAAATCGTATACAACGACGACGTAAAAGAGATGTCGAATCTATTGCATTGCCACAAACAGCACCACTGTGCTACATTAGAACACGATGCGCTGGCCCTTCCATCCGATCAACCATCATAAAAAACTGTGTTGTTAATTATCACTCGAAAATCTTGGATTTATTTTCCATCAAGAGGACTTGAGAGTGCAAAATCGGCACAACTACAATGTTGCCAGGGTACTCTGGTCACATCCACGACACTCGACTCCGCTCCGACTTCGCCAGAGCCACCATCCTCGACTGTCTTTATTTTTAGCCGAGAGAAACGTCGGTCATCGAGTTAAAACGCCAACTAAGATGGTAATGGAGAGGATTCCGTATCCGAATGACGAGATGTCAACAACCTCAGGCTGCATCATAGTAGACAAAAAAAAGAGCCTTGGTCTCCTCAACTTTACCAAAGGACGCAGGCATATGGTCACTGGCATTTGACGTATGGACCTATGATGAATATTTGAAGAAGTGGAATAAGCAGCTAAGGATAAAACTGAATACAATGACTGTGTGGTCTGCAATTGGACAAAGGGCATTATGTTAATTTCACACACAATTACAGGTACAGTCTTCTATGACTTCATAAACGACGTTAGCCGGTCCCTTGATATCAGACCATCAGTCTTGTATGTGGTTCCCTTTATGGAAAGCATGATGAAGGTGAAAGACATGACCAGGGCGAAGCAATTTGCAGAGCATAAGCGTCAGACGAATCTGCACGAGGACAATTTTGTTATCTTCACTGAACTGTTTGAGTACAACTCATAGACAATGCTTCTCAATATTTTGAAGTTTCATATGTGCAGGATGACTGTTTTCCAGGTAACATAATCATTCTGAAGTGTATTTCTTTAGTATTCGAGATGTTTGTTTCTTTATTACATAATCATGCCCTGGTAATACTCTTTGTCTTTTACAATGCTTATTGGAGGAAAGTCTATTATTTATCACAAAACCTCATTTATGTAAAACCTCCATAAATTAATAATGAGTTGTGATATCTATAATTTAGATAGATCAATTAATTACAAATTTAAAGAGCATATAAAACATTAATGCACTAAAATCTAATGTATGTGCTTATTCGAAGAATCTAGCCGAAGTAGTGGAGAAATCTCGAGAGTCTGGATCAGTGGATGGAGACATCAAATGCAGGTTTGGAAGGTATTTGTTCAATCTTTTTTATTTCAACAGAAGCTAATGGGCATTGATTGTTATTTCAGAAGCTGAATGGAGCAGTTCCATTGCATTGCATTCAATGGCGTGGCTAGGTCATAGCTGCTATTCCTTACCATTCTTTCTTTTTTATGCACAGTTTTACTACAGCAGTTATGAATTGATTGAATAAGAATCTGCTACTGATGTGATGTAGACTACATCGGAATTCTACTCTCTCCCTTTGCTTATTTTTCAAAGGGACTTGTGACAACTTGTATTGTATTTGTGCTTGCTTTCAGTTGCTTCACCTAAACGATGATGGTGGTGCTCTTTCCTTTAAATCATCTTCAATGGGGCCTGGGACAAGATTTTAGAGTAGTGGTCCAGATTTCTGGAAAATTATGTCCATAACAGAATTAATGACAGGGAAATGCTTATTTTTCTAAGAAGCAAAACATGACCATCAACGAAGCTTCTTTGCTGATAAATTCAATGTGCAATTCAAAAGAATAAAGATATTTAAAATTTTATTGGCTATAAAACAATTAAGGACAGTAGCAAGGTGAAGAGGAACCAATGAGACTTGTAGGTGTTGCAGTTTTTTTCTTAAAAGAATATTTATTTATAACTATTATAGAAGTTTTTTTTATTGCTTCAAATTATTTGTTTTCTGTTTGATCGTCGTAGGTATTTAATTATATGACAATCCCATATTGAAAATAACATTTATATGAACTGTAAAACTACCGGAAGAAGTAATAGGAATTATTACTTGATAGTATGATTCACTCTTGCTGCACACACACAAGGGCACAAAAGTTTTGATTATTTTGAGTGAGCTCTGGAAATAGAGATGCACAACTACTGAAACATGACAAACAAATGGCCTATGCCTTAGGGAATTACATAGCAACGGAGCAGACCATTGTAGTATTTAGGGGTGTGAAAATATACCGTAACACCGGTATACCAGCATATCATATAAAAAAATTACCGAAAATACCGAAATTTCGTATACCATCTTTATTGGTATGGTATGATACCGTTACCATTAGTTTATGATACAGTAACAACATGAAATTTTCCATACCAACGGTATACCATTCATACTATAATAATAATAATAATAATAATAATATTATTATTATTATTATTATTATTATTATTCAAGACCCTATTATTAACTTAGTATTGTATTTTTTGTATTTATTTGTTGGGACATCAATGATGGAGTTTGATTTTTTGTTGTTTTTATGTTTGTCAATTGATATTTGCTGTTGTTACTCATTTTACGATGTGTGATTGTTGGTCATTTTATATCTTTTATAATTATTATTGTTGGTTGTTTAGTATTTCGCTGTGTTGAATTCTAGATTATGGACAAGTTTTATAACAAAAGTTTTCGATGTACTGTAATCTCCAGTATACCGTTAGACTTGGGTATATCATTGAATTTCTGTATACCGTAGATACGGTACGATATGGTAAATAGAATTTGGCATGCTGCAAATCCGGTATACTGTTGTCTAAGGTACGATAACGGTATGCATTTTGTCATATCGTTAATTTTTGGTACGATATACGGTATGACATAAAAGTCACGGTATACCGTAGCGTCCCACCCCTGGTCGTATTATTAGGTCTTGATACTGAGAATCAATTTTTTTGTTTGTCTTTAACCTTGATAGGGTGTTTACTGTTTTTTGGTCTATGTTTTGCTCTTTGATAGAGTTGGAAGACAACGAGTTGCAAGAGAAGAAATTCACAAAAAACCACTAAGCTAAACCTCTAAAAATCCTGCTGGTATTGACCCATATATTGTGTCATTATGATCCATACTTAAAATTTTAGTTTTATTATTTTATTATTTCTTAGGTGAAATTTTAGTCTTTGTCTTCGGCCATGCAGAGAGAACTATCTCTTTGGACAATAAATTGAAAATAATAATTTGTGAAACTATGGGAAGAGTAATAGGCATTATTTTCATATGGGTGCAAGATTTTCCATTGCTAGTTGTTTTAACCTGCTAAAACAAGACTGGGCGGGCCTCCACCACAGGCCCAGAAAGAATAAGCCACATTTTCAAATTCGGGCCGAATAACCTTCATTTGAGACTCGCTTTGTTTAATTCTATTAATTGATTTGGGGGGTTTTAAAAGAAGAAAAAAGGATTGACAAACCAGCATACATTTGTAGATTCTGATATAGATTAATCAAGTTTTAGTTTAACATGTTTTATGCATAAATCAACACACCCCGTCTGGTAGAAAACTATGCTTAGGAATTGGTTGCAATGAAATAAATAAATAATGGTCTTGATATTGATATTAATTAGTGGAGTCGGACAATTCTTCAGTTTCTTTTATCAAATTGTTCTACGCTATTGTGTATAGAGACTTAGAAACATATCAACAAACACATTACAAAAGTGATCAAACCCCAAATTCAATTTGCAAATAAGATGGTCAACTCACACACATATAGATATATATAAATAAACATATCCTCAAAGTCATAGTTTAGACTAACAATCATCTAAAGAAAAGTCAGAGGTACCTTTATATGTTTATTGTCAAGACTTGGTCCATGGCTGTTTTTCTTGCATAGTTGCAGTTGACCCAACTTCATTGCCTCCCTCACAATTTGCTCACCTAGTTTCTTTACATCATTCATTTGTTTCTTACAAAAACACGCACACACACTATCTACACATAATTATCTTACTTTTTTTCTTTTTCACACGACAACCATTATTACTAAACGTATTATTCGTGGTGGACTAAATCTATGAATAAATGATTATGATTTGAATTTGTAAATTTGCTAAGCCATCACCGAAGGAAGTTAACCTATTTTGTGATCATCGCTGATCATACACATATAGTTTATCTAATCTATGAATTAGGTAAGAGCCGTCTTCTAACGCACGGAAATTGCAATAATCTATTTATCACTTTATCTCATTTTGGGTCCTTTTAGTTTGTGTTCAAGAACCATCCATGTGTCCACCAAAAATATTCTCTCAATAAGGGCCATCAATATTTTGCTCAATTTATAAATTCCCCGAGTCAAACTTCTAAAAGCATGAAAAAAACTTAGTGGCCCACTATTTCATACATATCAACTTAATTCCCCCTTAAAATTTTGTTATCAGCGCTTTGCCTAATCATGAAATGACAGAACCAACTAAATTCATAGAGCACTACAACAAGCCTTCATTTTAATAATAAAAGTTGAATACGTCCTTTCCCACCTTCCAACTCCTACCATTAATTAAACAATCCCACATATATATACTGCACTTTCTCCCCATTCTTGAACACAATTCCATCAACTCAAATAAATCTTTCAAGAAAAAAAATGGTTCGTTCAATTCCGATTCCAATCCTTCATGGGAATGAAAGCTTCTCAGCAATTCCACTAGCGTTAGGCCTGTTTGTTTCGGTGTCTCTTTTGGTGGGATTGTGTGCAAAACATGCAAAGCAAATCCAGCGCAAGTACAACTCAAAGTTTGACGATCCAAAAGCGGCCTTACCGTCGCCGAAGAAGCTGATCGCAACCATAAGCCAGAAGGCGATGTCGCCGTTAGTTCACGGCAAGAAATCTGACGCGAGAATGGGCGGGAATGATGAGGAGAGTGGAGTGTGGCAGAAGGCGATTTTGATGGGAGAGAAATGCCAGCCGCCGGAATTTTCCGGCGTAATCTACTACGATTACGACGGGAATAGGATTCCGGAGATGCCGAAGTCGCCGCGGCATACTTCGATGACTCCGTTGAAGAATTATAGTTTGCCTGTGCAGAAAAGTTGAGAGTTCTGTATACTGATTATGTATAATGCTGAACTCTGCTTTTTTGGGTAATAATTACGAAATTTTTAGTTTAGATTTTTTTTTGGAATTTTTTTTTTATGTTTGGTGTTTTTTTTAATTTAATCTACTTCCGGCTTGGTAAACTAGTTTAGATGTGTAAGGATAGATGTTACCTTTTCAACTTGACTTGGCCTTTGTGGAGAAATTAAGATCAAGTTGGTTTCGTATAAGATCAAGTTACATTTGGTCTAGGTGACCTAACCTGAAACAAGTGCACTTCAATAATACACAAACACAAATAAATATTCCAATTTAGAAGAAGTCGGCGCTTAGCATGTTGAAATGATCACTTTCAAATCATAGGAGATATATGTGCATGTGGCTAATTATATAAATGTATATACAATTATATATAATTGACAAAGAGGATTCTTCAATGTTTAATATTAATTATAAGTAATATTGTTCTTTATGTGTTTTTTCTTGATCTTTATAACGTTTTAACGTGTTTACCATTAAATATTTGTTACTCTTTTTTTTTTTAGATATTCTTGTCTTCTTGTGTTTATACAGTTTTTTGGTAGTTAGAAGAAGGGTTTGGCAGTCGCGAAAACCCACTTCACCAATCAAACTTCTATGCAAGTCTGGCTCAAGTTCTTAACCTTATAGATGTAATTAACATGAAAAAATAAATAATTTTTTTTTTATAAAAGAATATATAAAATTGACAACTAATGATTTCGAGATGTTTCAATGACGGAAATTATCAGATTATTCAATTAGTATGTATGGTGATCATGTTCTGATTTTATAATAGTTCCATACGCGAAATCATCTCTATCGCATAATAATGGGAAATTTTTTTTTTCGGTTTTGAGTTGATAATGATAAATAATTTAAGTTACTGAAGTTGACCAAAAATATATTTATAGAATAGTTATTATTACAACGGTGTGAAAGTTTGCACAATATCATGCCTGAATTTTACTTCTTTTTATGTAAAAAGAATGTTGCTTCATACAAGCATGAATCAGCAGCAAGGAGGGGAAAGGAGACCATCTTCGTATTAATTAATTTGCTCTTTAAACTGATCTAAGTAAACTTTTGTGTTCTTTTCAGATATATATTTGCTGAATCTTGAAATGTTGATCCTAAAATCTCAAATATACAAAGAGTTTCTCTCCTCAAATATGAAGATAAAATGTACAACTAAAATATGGATATGCCACTCAATCAAGAGAGAGAGATCTCCTCATTCTCCTTTATTATCTTCTGTAGTAGTTTGTGTATGAGCGCGGCTTCTTAGCTCTTCAAAAGCCTTCATGCTCTCTGCGTCAAACCCTCCAGCAAACTGAAACAGTTTCAGAATACCATAAGCTCGATTTCCATTTTTCTCGACCACATTCATTTCACTAGTATGTAAAGACTGGAGTTTGTACCTGATGCACTCTGAAGGCAAAGCGGACTCCTTGTAGGATCAAGAACTCTTTGTTAGGCTCCTTCTCCGGTTCATTCATTGCATCGAGCTCTGACGCCACACGCTTCATGTATTTTCGAGCTAGTTGCACAGACGAAAGCTTGATCTGAAACCAGTGAAAACATTTATCATTGTTGCATGGTTTTAGGCCATGTTTGCTCATGAATACAATGAATTAACTGCAGTTTTGGGATTACCTTGCCTACTACTCCGGAATCAAGAAGCCAGTCAGTTGGAATGCCGAATTCTCTGTAGCGTGAAACTGCCATGTCTCGTGTTCGTAGCAGTGCATAAACACTGTTCTCCACTCTGTGATAAGGGGAAGAGTTGCAGACAAGAACACCAAAATAAGTTGAGTTTTGCAGTTTTCAAATGGCCTTTTGAACTGATATTTCATGTAAATGTAGACGTAGTACTATCTTAAAGTGCTGGAAAGAACTTACTTTTCAAGCAACTTGTACATTTTCTTGAGAGCAGCATCACAGGGAAGGTTCGCGTCATCAGTGAATGATGTAACTAGCTTCTCTAATTTCATTAAGTCTTGATATTCGAATGCTGCTTCTCTTAATGCATCTGCTTTCCCTTCTGGCCAATCGAAGTGCTTGAGGACAGCGCGTTCGTCAACCTAAGACATGATTTGAAGAGATTTTTGAACATATTATACGAGGCAGCAGGACTAATAGAAAGCTATCATCAAAGAAGAATCATTTCCAAGCACAACCCTTTACTGTTTTTCCATTTAAAACTGAGACAGGCATGATTGATTATGAACTTAAGACAAGAGCAATGCACATACTAGGAAGGATAGCTCCTCATCAAGCCAGTTCACGAAGGCCAACAAATCGTCTATGTTGGTAAACGAAGCTGCTCGAACTTCAGCTGCCAGTGACTGGACAAATTCACCTTGGGTTTCAACATCAGCTTTAACCTGTTGCAAGATTTCAGTTTTATCAAAACCTTAGTGATAATATTTCTCAAAGAAAGGAAACTAAGTTAACATACAGCCATCAAGAATGTTGATCTGTTCTCAATCTCCCCAATCATGTTGCTCCTTGCTTCTGAGGTGTTCGATGACGTAGATATCAAAGACGGCGTATCCCTCTTCGCCTCACGTTTCATCAATGTCTGGTAAAATTCAACTAGTTCAGGAGCCCGGTGAACTTTATCACCACTTGCACCCCCTCTGGCTAAGCTTCCCGGTGGAGGTGGCGGGCGGGGCGGCCC
>AYJT01073929.1:0-22327 GCA_001278415.1 Ocimum tenuiflorum
AAGATAGATTCTGACCATGTATATAACAACATTGATAAAATTATATTTCTTTACATAATTAAATAATACAAAGAAAATATCATTTATTATAATGATGTGTGATAGTAAATGATGATTGTGTCTCATAATTATAATAATTTTAATTATTCATTTCATTGTTATTGTTTTCAAGATGCATAAAATTTATGAAGTGGCATCTTTTTCAAGAGTAACTTGAGATTGAAACCATTAAACTCCGAGAAGTAGAGGGTTAAGGCTTTAGGAATGGCTGCCAAAGGGAGAGGCAAAGTTCATATTGAGGATGAGAAATCACTTCGACTTTTTTCTTTCAGTAAGTGAGAGTCTAACCAACTAGATTAAAATCGATTTCGGCGAGGCTGCTCCAACTGCATCATAGACTAAAATCACTTTTGAGTTTTTATTACCTAGCAATTTAATAAAATGTACGCAACAACCACTAAATAAAAAGTATACTTACACTTGAAAGTAGCGAGCAACTGCGAAAATAAGAGACTATGGGGAGGCAACAAGTCCCAAAAGTTCAATACTAGCAAGTCGAAGCTAACAAACAATCTGATTTGCTGAAAATGGATAATAGATATCTCTAGGATGAGTTTAGTAACAAAATCTTCCAAATTAGTTGCTGATACAATTATAGCAACTTAATGAAAGCTCCCCAACAGGAAGAAATGAAGTGCTCAATCATGATTTTGTGGGCCATGTAAACGAAGCCTACAATGAAAACTGCAAGCAAGACCAAACAAAGTTATTCACTCGCACTTCTCAAAATTCCGACAAGATTCTTCACTCATTCAAACTAGCTTTCAAAACTCAAACAAACTTTTGTTATAAGATATAGTCTTCCACGTCATTTAAGATCAGTTCTCATCAAGATTCTTCATTTGTGTGGGATAGTTTTCAAGACTCAAATACAAACTTACTTTGCTTGGTCTCATAGTTCCAAGGAACTTCCTCTCAGTTTTGATTTATTGCTGATTATTACACATAAACATACCACATACCAAATGGAAAACAAAAGTTTTCCTAGACAAAAAAAAGCCACAACCTTTCACTTTCTAATGTTTTTCTGTCTGTTTTTTCCTTTTTCGAGCAAATGTTTAGCAACAATTATGAACACAGAATAAAATTTAACGGGCAATTTAAATCTACTAAAAGTTCGCAGAAAATAGGAAAAAGCTCTATTGAAAAATTCAAAACTTTACATATATTTTGAAACTTGGCAAATGACGAATGTACCCCTGTATAAATGAACTAGCAGAGGAAATTTATTCCCCAACAACTAAGGGTATAAATGTAAAGAAAAACCGAACAAATTCGCGTAACAGAAAAATCGAGGTATATTCGGCGTAGCGTTGCAGTGATTTCCTCTTTTCTCTATCGTTTTCTTTTCCGAGAAGAAAATATTTGAATATTCCGTTGCCGGAGCCACCTATACACCGGCCACCGATAGCCTTTCCGGCTTCAGGCCAACTAAACGCACACGCCAACGCCTAGGAACCGTTGAAAAACTATGTTTCAATACTTATTTTTTGACAAAATTTTGCGTTAGGGTTTCATCGAACTTCTTCAAGAATTGGGTCCACTTTTTTTAATTTGACCGGATAATGAAAGCTACAATGTTCACTCCCAAAAGGCAGTGGGCAGGGCCGTCAAGAACACCTAGGACTGAAGTGCGTACGCCAAACCCTACAGGCAAGGACAAATTGGTTGCGTTTATCGATGACCCTCCGCCGCCGCCGCCGAGGGGCTTGTTGAGTGACGATGGGGATAGAGCTGAGACGGAAAATATGGATGATTGGAGAAGGTTTCGGGAGGTGGGGTTGCTGGATGAGGCGGCGTTGGAGAGGCGTGATCGTGAGGCCTTGCTGGAGAAGGCCCAGAGACTTGAAAGAGAGGTTAGATGGGCAAAAGCATATTGCTTTTTGGGATTTTGTAATTTTTCTTTGTTAAAGTTCGCCCCTTATTAGTGGGCTTTGCTTCTTTTATTTTTAATTGTTATTTTGCATGTTCATTAGTTTGCTGTTGGTTAATCATAAGTTATCAGTTTTATTCCCTTAGTGAAAATTGATAAATTGAAACTGCGTTAGCAGAGGAAATAACAGATGTTGAATCCTAGTAACATTATGCAATGCTGATGCTGTAGCTAAGCTATTCATTTCTACCCAGAATAATGACCTCTGAATGGTAACTTTGATTTTATGACACGATTTTGGCTACCTATCTCATTGTTTCTATCTGTAATGCGCATCTTAATGTATGGTCTCTTCTGTTATGAATATCTTAATCAGGTTTCTTTTAATGTTCTTGACAATGACGAGCCTCATTTCGCCTTTCAAATACATCGCTTAACTTATCAAAGTAGTTTGATGCTTGAGTAATCTGAATGCACTTAGTATAGCATTCATTTATGGATTATGCTTTGCTAATAATTGACCGTCTTTATTTTCGGTACTTAGAACCTAAGGTGTGCATTCACTGAGATAGCTCTTGTTGATTTTGGCTTTGAACTCTCACTTATTTTTTATTTCTTTGTAATCTCGAGTTAGCGTAATAAAACTGTGATTGCAATTCTGGTGAAATTGAAGTTTGGATTGTTGGTATGCTTGGCCTAAGACTATGAATTTGCCATCACAACTTGTTCGTTTCTTGTTTATATAGTCTTCTTGAGCTAAAAACACGCGTTGGGTCAGTAATATTTCACCCTAAAAAAATCCAACCCAGAAGGCCCGTACCAAATAATCTGATAGCTTGGTGGGGGTTCAGTTGGTCTGTTTGAACCAATTGACATCCTTATTAATATTCTGATCACAGTTGTAACGTCATAATTTACCTTTACTATTGAAGGTCATCATTTTCTTATCAAGTTTTAAAGTTTTCTAATTGCATTTAATTCTAATGTTTTTATTAAATGATGAAGACTTAAACGATGATTGATTAATGATATCCCTTATGAAGTTGAAACATATGCAAATGCTGTTGTAAATATATGAATAATGTATTTTGATTATTTAAATTGAAATGCATAAGGATGTGAGCTTTTGAATTTTTGTTTTGGGAGAATCAATATTCTGGATGTGTATTTCATTGTTTCAAAGATTTAAGAGGCGAGTGAGCATGTAGGGGGTCAAGAAAATTTATTAAATTTATACATGTAAAATACTTGAAACTGAAGGGTTAGGGCTAGGCCATTAGGTTAGGGTCAGGTATTTCATTCCAGAAAAAAAATTCCAGCCTAAGTTCACCCCGACCGCATAGCCCAAAACCCAATATATTTGACCTAAAATGCGCCGGGTTGGCCTGAAATTTCCAGGTGTAACATATATTGCTACTAAATGATGATTTTTGGATCTTCTGTTTGGCAGCTCCATGATTATCAGTATAATATGGGACTGCTGCTAATTGAGAAAAAAGAGTGGACTTCAAAGCATCAAGAACTTCAGGCTTCTCTTCTAGAAGTCCAGGAGCTTCTCAAACGTGAAAAGGCAGCTCATTTGATTGCAGTTTCTCAAGCAGAGGAGCGTGAAACAACTTTGAGAAATGCTTTGGACGTTGAGAGACGGTGTGTGGCAGAGGTGATCTTCTTATCTTCTTAATATGAATTTGAATAGTAATTATCTACTGATTTACTTTTAAATATTCTCATTATTGGTGTGTGTGGTTTGTCTTGACAAAATGCTAATTCTTACTTTCCACAGCTCGAGAGGGCTCTGCGCGAATCTCATGAGGATCTTGACAAAATGAAGAGGACATCTGATACTAAGCTTGCTGATGCCAATCATATGGTAGCTGGAATACAGGGTAGGTCTTCAGAGGTGCAACAAAAGTTACTTAATGCTGATGCAAAGCTTGCTGAGGCAAGTCGGAAGAGTCTAGAAATGGAGAGGAAACTACAGGAGGTTGAGACACGAGAAAGTGTTCTTAGGAGGGAACGCATGTCCTTTATCTCGGAGTATGATTAATGCGATTACCCTGTATGTTTTCTGTTATTTTATTGTAGCTCATGTCTTTTTATCTATGTTTCTTTCTCTTCTGAATCAGGCGAGATGCACATGAAGCAACTTTTTTGAAACATAAAGAAGATATGGAGGAGTGGGAAAGGAAGCTACAAGAAGGTGAAGAGAGGCTTTGTCAGAGTCGGAGACTAATTAATGAGAGAGAGGAAAAGTTGACTGAACTGAATAGGACTTTGAAGGAGAAAGAGAATGAACTTCACGAAGAACAAAAGAAGGCCAAGTTGGTACATGTGACCATAAAGAAGAAAGAAGATGAGATAAATAAAAAACTTTCTGAGCTGATCGAAAAAGAGGAAGTAAGTTCTGAATTATATGTAGGTTTCGAACTATAATTTTTACTTTCATAATTTTTCAATTTTTCTTAACTTATCTGCAGAAAGCTGAAGTGCTCAGAACTAACCTAGAGATAAAGGAAAAGGAGTTAAACATGTTGACTGAGAAGCTGAGTGCTAGAGAGAGAGTGAGTTGCTTTCTTTACATGCAAACTTCTTTTCGCTGCATTTTCTGGTTTGTTATAATTGGCCAAATTTCTGGCGGTTATGAATAATGATACTTGTAGTATAACCTTTTGTCTGGGATTTTCTTATCTTCTAAAATATTCACTGTTTTGCTTGTCAGCCAATTAGCTGGTATCTTTAATTAGTGTAGATCATGTTGTGACTTCTCAGCTGTATTCTACTTGATTTTATGGAAAATTTGTTACTTGCGTTGTAGATTTTGCTGCTTCTTTTCACCAAAATGGTTTACTTTAAATTGAATTATGTTACTAACCCGAACTAAGGGAGTTTACCTGCCATCTATGATGTGATTGTTCAAGAAGAGGCTAACTTTAATTGATATTGTCTGACACAGCAAAAAGAATAACTGACTGCTTGTTTACAATTAAATTTTCAAGAACATATCTAAGAATTCAACTTTTCAGAGATGACTGTAACTTATATGTGAAGCTAGGAGACTCATAATGTTCTTTCTTTCTATTAAAAGAATGTTTTGTGTTGTTCCCACTATGTCTGCAACCTCCTATATATATATATATGTATGTACACACGTGTGTAATTTCTTTCCTTCTATTTCACCCTAATGTCATTTTGCAGATGGAGGTTCAGAACCTTATTGATGAGCACAGATCAGCTCTCGACGTAAAAAAGCAGGAGTTCGAACTAGAGATTGAAGAGAAAAGGAAGTTGCTCGAGGATGAGTTTAGAGACAAACTTGATGAGTTGGAAAAGAAGGAGAGTGAAATCAAGCATGAGAAGGAAAAACTGAAAAAGCAGGAGCAGGCATTGGACAAGAAGTCGGATAGAGTTAAGGAGAAAGAGAAAGATGTTGATGTAAAGTTGAAAGGTCTGAAGGAAAAAGAGAAAGCCCTCAAATTGGAGGAGAAAAATATATGCTTGCTTAGACGAGAATTGGTTGCTGAGGAGGAAAGTTTGCAAACTCTCAAAGATGAGCTTGAGAAGACAAAAGCTGAAATTAGTCAGAAAGAATTGCAGGTTCAAGATGAAGCTGAAAAGCTTAGGGTTACTGAAGAAGAGAGGGAGGAGCATAATCGTCTGATACTGGCATTGAAACAAGAGATTGAGAAGTACAACCATCAGAAGGATCTGCTTTGTAAGGAAACTGATGATTTGAAGCAAGACAGGAAGAGATTTGAGGAAGAGTGGGAGGTCCTTGATGAAAAAAGAGCAGAAGTTGCTAGGGAGCTGAAACAACTTGACAAAGACAGAAGCTCATTTGAAAAACTTAAGCAGTCTGTGGAAAAGAAACTGGAAGAAGATAAAATTGCCACTGAGAATTATGTCAAGAGGGAGTTGGAGGCTCTTAGACTTGAGAGAGAATCATTTGCAGCCACAATGAAACATGAGCAGGCAATGTTAGCAGATAAAGCTCGAGACGAGCATAATCAGTTACTTCATGATTTTGAGACTCGTAGGAGGAATCTTGAGGCAGATATGTTGAACAAGCAAGAGGAGATGGAGAAATCACTTTTGGAAAGAGAGAGCGCATTTGAGGAGAAGACTGAGAAAGAGCATATCAATATCAATTATTTGAAGGAAGTTGTCCAGAGGGAAATGGAAAATATAAAGTTAGAGAGGAGCAGATTGGAGAAGGACAGAGAGAACAATGCTTTGAATAAGAAGCAACTGGAAGAGCAGCAACAAGAAATGCAAAATGACATCAATGAACTTGGTGTTTTAAGTCAGAAGCTTAAGTCGCAGAGGCAACAATTTATGAAGGAGAGAAGCCGATTTGTTTCATTTCTTGAGAGGATAAAGAGCTGTCAAAATTGTGAAGACTTGGCGAGCGACTATATGCTATCCGACATCCTTATGACCGACAACGACAACGAGGCCTCTCCACTTCTAGATAAAGTTGCTTCATATGAAGAGAAGGCTAAGAAAACTCCTGGTAAGAATGAAGGGAAGTCTCCAGATTCTGGTGGGCGTATTTCCTGGTTAATTAGGAAGTGCACTCCAAGCGTCTTCAGTCCTACCAGAAAAGAACGCACACCTTCTCAAAACGTGGACCAAGCATTGTCTGATACATTGGCTGAAAATGTTGGGGGGCCTAGCGTGCCAGTTGGAGCTGCTCAATCCAACGCTCCAGAAGGAGATCTTCCAGCACAAGAAGTCTCAGAAGATTCCAAGATCTCAGAGATGATGAGTCATCGAAGAAAATCTAGTCGAAAATCTGCGAATGCTATCAACAGAACACGTTCTGTTAAGGCAGTAGTTGAAGAGGCTGAAGCTTACTTGAGAGGGAAATCAAAAGATGGTGTGCTCAACGTGGAGCAAAGCAAGGATGCCCCTGCATCTGTCAATGAGGAAAGTCGAGGAGAATCCAGCCTTGCTGGGAAAGGAGCTCAGAAAAAGCGAACTCGTGCAGCATCTTCTAAAATGAGTGATGGTGATGAAAGTGAGGGTCAGTCAGAGAGTGTGACTGCAGGTGGGCGCAGGAAGAGGCGCCAGACAGGTGCTCCAGCAGTACAGGATGCTGGGAAGAAGTCTTACAATCTTCGACATCGTGCAGCGTAAGTATTTAATTTTACGGTCAGATTTATGAATACTATTTGTCTGTGTAAATCAATCTATTTCATGTCTTCACAGTTGGAATTCAAAGCTGATGAATCACTTGTTTATTCTTTATAAACCAGATATCTCCATTATTATATCTGATGTTTGAAATTGGTTTATTAATAAAATGCAAGAATATATTTTCAGCTAAATTATGTAGTATGGCTCAACAGTTTTTGCACATTGATTTTTTTTGTGCTTCCAATTTGAGAGTAAACTATTGACTAAGAGGAGATGAGTTATTAATCTTGCTGCTGCTCTTCCATAATTCTGAAACTGTTATACTGAAAAGCTCTGAAGATTTGATGCCTTGGGCACGAAAATGTGGTTTCTTTGTAAATATGCAAAACAGTAGTTCCTTTCAGTCACAATACTACAAGCTTGCATTTTCAAAATGATGTATGTTTAGTTTATTTACGAAACCTTCTTCACGATACCATTTGCTATGCCTAAAATCTCGATGTCTTTCTTTTTTTTTTTTCTATGCAGTAAGGGCAAGGGTGTTGCTGCCTCAACAGACACTGAGAAAAGAACAGATAAAGAAGTAGGTGATGCTGCTGCATCGAAGGACAATGAAATTACCTCTGCACCACCAGAAGAAGTCGCCAGTCAGGATGGAAATTCTAAGGTGGTGTCGTATAAATGCATACAAACAGAGACGGTTATGGTTGCTGGAGTAGTCAGGGTAAGTGTTTTCTGATAATCTGCTTGATGTTATGTTGGCAATTTCCTTCCTAAGAGAATTTCATATTGCACTGCAGCCATCTGCAGCCAACCTTGATGAAAAAACGAGTGCTGTGAAGTTAACGGAGAACGTGGGATTGAGTGAAGAGGTCAATGGTACACCAGAATCCAACGAGGAAGAGGATGGTCACGATAGTACATTGCACGATGAAGACGAGGATGAAGATGAAGATGATTATAATCCCGGTGAAGCTTCAGTACCCAGAAAGCTGTGGAGATTTTTCACATCTTGATTGATGCTTGGTTGGTTGATTATGTAACTTTCTATTTTCCGACAATTGGGAAGGTAAAGTGTTATGTAATATTCAGACGCAGGTCGTGGATTCCTAATTCTTGGGATCTCCTTTTCGTTAGAATATATTCGGTTTTGTAGTCGGGGCCTATTTTCAAGTCAATCCTCCGTATTTCTTTTCAGACTAATAATGAACCTTTTTCTTTTTAATAATTTGAGTCGATAAAAGTTCGTCTAATGAAGGTTGTTAATTAAATGTTCAAATAGTATGAAATATATATATAGAATTAGTCTTCTGGGATTTATATATTTATATTTTAATCATTGTTGAGTATAATATGTCTTTTGATTCACTTTAGTCACAAAGAAAAAGGAATAGATTTGAATGTATATGATATTTTTTATGCTTAAAGTAATTTATTTTTCAAAGATAACAATAATTTTTTAAATTTTAAAAAGTCTGGCGCATCAAATAACAAAACTCAAAATTTGATCAGTACTTTTTCAATGTAGTTTTCTGGAAGAAGGAAAAGAAAATGATTTGGGGGAATTCTCAACTGTACCTTAAAAGCGACCTAATAATTGTGATCAAAATTATTTTACCTAAGAAAACCTATTAATCACGATTGAGTACGGCAGCGTAGGTTCAGAATTAAACTTCATTTATGAGCCAAGCCGTTTGTCCGGCCATGTTTTACATTTCAACATAATAACTTCGAAAGTTTATCTCGATAATTCATCTTCATAATATACCATAATTCATCTTCATAATATACCATAATTCTTGTCTTATATTATGTGGCCCAACCATATTAATTGGGCTAATTAATATCAAAGAAGGTCCCCTCTCTCCGCACATGGCAAAGATGGCCGGAAAAAGAAAAAGCTCCCATCAATCCAACAACAAACACAAATCTACTAAAGGAAAGCAACGCTCAATCACCAAACAAAAAATAATAAAAACTGCTAAATTTGGTATTCCCTCGGAAAGTCTTTGGTGGTGGTGTGGACAGTGTCTACCATACTTACATGATACTGTGGGGTCTATGCGGGTCCCATACATCTATGTGAGTGATGTGGGCCGTGCCTACAATTATAAGATAGAATTTTTGGTATCCCTTAATCTTGTTTAGAAAAGAGGTTAGGAAAAACTGTACCAACAAGAAATAGAAAATGACTCATCACAATGTTAGACCTGGATAAAGAGAGAGAGTAGAGTGGGGGGCTAGGGGTCTCCTTTTTTTTGACACTTTTTGCCATTGCGTGGTCCAAAGCTCCAAAAACCAAAGCTTCCAACACTCATTTAACTCCCCTATTACACTACATTTATCCTTGGTCCCCCCTCTCTAATTAAGTACACGCACTCTTGTGTGCTAGTGTGTGAAAATTTACATACGTTTGTTGTTGCTGTTGTTTTATCCACAAACTGTGCTTAAACAGTTGAAGACGCAACAATTTTAGCTTCTGTTTTTTCCTTGTGGAATTGACATGACTGTAATGAATGAGTAAATTGAAGCCCACTTTGTGTATTAGAAGTGGGAAAAAAGTGTTAACCAAACACACTCCTTTTGTCCTCTTCATTACAGGAAAATGCTTAAAGGAGAGAGCAAGTTTCCTTGAGACAAAAACTGCCTTTGTCTTGCATGTATTTACATGTCCACCTTCACTTTTCTTGTGTGTAGCAAAAATGGTCCCCTAATAAATCTCCCCAACTGTTTGATACATTGATTAAAAACCCTCCTTTTTGTTGCCTTGTTTTCTTATTGATTGATATTAGATCATTAATCCCACTTTGTGGTTCCAATTACGGTACATCTTATTGAGATGCTTTTTTGCAGTGGTTTTAGATCTTATTATTGACATTGCTATAATTGCTCTAGATTTTTTCTTTTTTCTTTTCTTTTTCTTTTTTTTTTTACTGACAACTACTGCATGTCTTAACTTATTAGCTGAAAAGATGCCCTAGACCTCCTCAGACTGCTGCTAACTAGTTCATTAATTCATTTACTACCTTAGCCTTTGCTATAAACTCCATCAAGAATTAAGCCCCACAAAGAATGCCAAAGCATATCTTCTTGCATTCCTATTCTTCACTTAAAATTCCTCCCCTTTTCCCATTTCCTACTTTCTTGATGGGCATCATTTAGTTCTCTCAGAGCATATCCAGAAATCTGCAGCATTCTTGCTTTCTTGAATTGCTTCTGTTTCTTCTCTTTTAGGGTGGTTGGACTATTTTTCTTCTGAGCTTTGAACAGCCATGAAAAGGGTGAAGAAGTTGAGTTTTTGGATTGTTGTTGTCTGCTTACTTCATCTCAGTGCGCCATGCATTGGACAAGATGAGATTGTAGCTGCTCCAATGAAGAGAGCCGAGCAACAAGCTTTGTATTCCACTATTCAAGATTTTGTCGGAAAATGGTGGAATGGCTCTGATCTTTATCCAGATCCTTGTGGTTGGACCCCTATCCAGGTTTCTCTCTCTCTCTCTTGAATCTTTCTTTCTGCAGTTTCAAGATTGGATTGAAAAGTAGAATCCCACTTTTAGGATTGCAAGAGCAGTCAAATCCAAGTCAGAGCTGCTTTACTACTTAAAAAGCAGAAAAAGAAGATATGGGCATTGTGTATAACCTTTTCTTCCTTTATGTTCAACACTGAAAAATGGTTTGTGAAAGGAAAAATGGATTCTTTGCTAACTAAAAATTTTGTCGTTTCTGGTATTTTGGGCATGCCCACATCGCGAAAGCTTCCACAGCTCAGTATTCCATTTCCCACTTCTAGTCATATTCTCTACTGACATATTTTCGATATTCTTGAAGTAAATTAATGGTGTTATGTTTCTTTCTATGCAGGGCGTTTCTTGTGATCTAAACGATGGATTTTGGTACGTGACCGATTTAACAATTGGACCCGTTCAAGATAACTCCTTTAGTTGTGCTGAAAATGTGGAATTCAGCCCTCATTTGTTTACACTAACCCACCTAAAATCTCTATCCTTCTTCAATTGCTTTGTGTTGCCACGTGCTCGTCCAGTTTTCATTCCTACTCAAAATTGGGAAGCTTTTGCAGAGAGTTTGGAATCACTAGAATTTAGAATGAACTCTGGCCTTACTGGAACAGTTCCTCAGATTTTTGGGAGCCTCAGAAATCTTCAATCTTTGGTGCTAACTGAAAATGGACTGACAGGCCAGCTGCCTCTCAGCATTGGCAATTTGTTCGAGTTGAGGCGATTGAATCTTGCCCAGAATTCATTTTCAGGCGGGATTCCGGCGACTCTTGGAGGCCTTACTCATCTCTTGATTCTTGATATGAGTGGGAATTCTTTCGCCGGCGCCGCTCCTTCATCTCTTGGTGGGCTGAAGGCCTTATTGAAGCTTGATTTGAGTGGTAATCAATTACAAGGCAAGATTTTTGGAAAGATTGGAAACCTCAAGAATTTGACACTTTTAGATCTTAGCAACAACAGATTATCAGGTGGACTGCCTGAATCAATTCAAGAACTGGGCTCATTGCAAGAATTGGTCCTCTCAAACAATCCAATTGGTGGAGACTTGATGAGTGTTGGATGGCAAAACATGAGGAGTTTAACTGTATTGGAGCTATCCAATACGAGCTTGACAGGTGGCATCCCAGAATCTCTTACATTTTTGAAAAGCCTGAGGTTTTTGGGCCTCAATGATAACAAGCTCACTGGGGATGTACCCTCAAAGATTGAAGATTTGCCTAATGTTAGTGCAATTTATGTCCATGGCAACAATTTGAGTGGTGGGCTTACATTCAAGGAGGTGTTTTATGGGAGGATGGGCCGCAGGTTTGGGGCGTGGGGAAACCCAAATTTATGCTATCGAGTCGAGCTTGAGTCGAGTAGTTACAGTTATACCCCCTTCGGGGTGAAACAATGCCGACATGAAGTGATGAAGTATGAGACGAATCTTGATCGAAATCGGAGTCACGGCATAGTCTCAATGGCTTCCTTGAGATTCTCACTGTTTAGTGGAGTGAGTGGATTAGCTCTGCTACTAGTTGAGATGTTGTTCATGGTTCTGTTTTTCAATTTTTAGGACAGACCCACCTTAATTTTCGAGAAACTTCACGTTGTATATGTATTAGTAATGCTAACTATAATCAAAATCATTATAATTCCGACAATGTTATCAGATATTTACACACATTATATGCATCCATGCAAGAAAACCAATTGTGAATGATTTTTTCATCTCCTAAGCACTCATTCTACATGGTGAGTTTTGGGTTCAAAATCCGAGACAACGACAAAAAGAGTAGAAAAAACATAATTATGGTGAAGATGGCACCTTTTTGCCACGAAACTATTTCATTACACATGGGGTTCAACTGCGATGTCGTTTAGTTTTGAGGGACACACACAAACACACACTACATAAATTTTTGATAAAATGAGAATGTGGTCCATCTAGTATGTGAAAATGGCCGATTATTTGAGGATAATAGGCCAGAGATGCAGCCTTTCAATCTGCCAAATTCAGGCTAGCTGCGCTCTGCTTTCTGTCACTTTGAATGTCTTAACAGATTTGTTGCTCTAGCTCTAGGTAATAATAATAATAATAATAATAATAATAATAAATGATGTTTTAGGGGTATTGTTGTAGGTGAAAGGTTGTGGTTGCGAGAAAATAGAACATCCCATACGAAATAGCAAGTGAATTTTGCAGTGAATCGTGATAAGCTAAATAAGCAATAGAGTAGCCCCTTTGATTGAGAATCCATCCCTATTACATTGGAGTGAGGGTTCTATTTATACACGGGTTGTTGCGATTATGCCCGGGCAGAGTGGGTGGTTCCCACATCTTTGTCATGTCCGGCGCAGTTATCACCAATCGTTAGTAACTGCCCCATCGCATGATCGGGGTGGATCTTCGAGGCAGTCGAGAGGATCGACCTGGCTTGCTCCGGTTTGATACCCGGAGTTGGGCCTATCCCGACTCTGCCGCCTTTTTTGTTGGGTCTCACGTGGGCCTTTTCTCAACTGGTATCAATGGAGCCATTAAGAAAATTTCAAATTACTTACTCAAATCCAATATTGATCTATAACGTCTTCCTCTTGGAAGATACTGAAATCTCTTCTTCTTCTTCTTTTTTCTCAAACAAAATCTCTTCTAATATAGCGACTCGCTTTTATCCATAGCTTATTTTTTCAAATTCAAGAAATTTAAATTGGATTGAGTAATTTAAGTATTAGCAGCGTACTGTTCCTTCGGGGACAACCCAGTGGTGGAGACCCGTGTGTAAGACCCTTCAAATGAGAGATGTCTAGGATTCAATCCCCACTCCCCCATTCCCAACTCAAAGAAGGAAAATAAAAAAGTATTAGCCGCTACCACTAGAGGTGGAAGGATTGTTATATGTTTTCGAACTTCTTCCCCATAATTTGCAAATTTTTGTTTGCTTATTTTTAAATATTGAATAATATTTATTAATGCATATTCATAAAAGTCTAACAATTCCAACTTCAGTTTTTATATTTAACAAATTGATATCTGATATCTGGAAAAATTTAACAATTGTATTATGATGCTATAATTTGGTTTTATAAAGGTTGTTGAAATATATGTGGAATTATATGTTTTTTTAAAAGTTATAATTACATGTTAAAGTTATATGTGGAATTATATGTTAAAGTTTTAAGTATTAATCTCAAATTATTGGATTAAAAATTAATAATGCAATTATTATATGTTGCATGACAAATAATTGCAATTTGTTGACAACTTATTCTTCAAATGAAATAGTAGCTCTTAAACTCAATATTTGTATCATATTAAGACTTTAAAAGTAGACAGTAGCCTGCATTGCCACCCTGGCCCAATTAAGTTTGAGCAGCCTAGCAGGTTTCCACCAACACAAAATCTTGAGTTTTGAATTATATAACAACAATAATAATAAAATAGAATTGAGGAGTATATAAAAATTAAACCGTACAAGTTTTACTTAGTTGTATTAATTAAACTTTTGCCTCAAATTTCCACCGTCGAACACAAAAATAACAAAAGTCTAGACAAAGTTCATGAAAACCTGCATGTTGTCCGACGAAAATCAACTGGACTGAAACGACTAAAAATATTTTGAACAACATTTATTCTTTATTAATAAACTTTATTAATCTTTTTCTTAACAAAATCTAAATTAAGTACACAAGGAGTGGAAGTTCTCCTTTAAAAAACTTCAAACTATCCATTTTTTTGTATATCTTAATTGTTACATCTTCGTATATCATAAAGCAAAATTCATTTTACATAGACGGTAGATTAGGGTCATAAATAACTCATTAAACTTTCCATGTGATCTATAAATTTGCAATCAACACAATGCAAAGAGTACCATCATTTGAACAATAGACGTATAAATTCACATTTTAATTTGTACATGAAGCCAAGAATTTCATACAGATCTTATAAGTTCAAATTATCAACATCAAGCTGTACAAAAATATCATTCGATTCTAAACAACCTCAAATTTCAATCAATTACTACATAATTAAATTCCTAAATAATGTCGGTCTTACCCTGCCATTCTTTATTGCAAAAGTCGCTATTTTTTTTTTTATTGAAACACTTGATGTAATAATCAACTGTCAACATTTATTTCTTCTTATTGAGGACATCAGCAGCTGACATTCAGATGGGCAAGCAAAATCGATTAGGCCGATAAATTTTATAAGCTTGCTAATTGAAGATTATTATTATTTAATAAATGCAGTTGCTATATATAATTATGTGAAAGTCATGAACAGGAATTCTAATTTTCATTCCCAACTCGAAAAAATAATAGATTTCCAAGTTTGAATTATAGAAGTACTTTTCCTTATGGAAATGAGATATATGATTCCCTGTATCCGCCATATTCCACACGTAGCACGCTCAAAGTCTTTAATTGATATGCTAACTTTTTAATAATATATCTTTTTTGTCCAAGTTTTAATATTTTATACATTTTTGTATGAGCATTTCTGGTCAATGAAGCAACCGCATATAAGAAAAAAGTGAGGCGTCATAATCTAAACAATTACAAGAATTGATCAACTTAGATTATTGGATAGCTAAACTGGTTTTAGCAGTAGTAATCCTAAGTAGGATTTATACTAATGATAGCACGTGACTATCGCTATCGAGTTTAAAATAATTTAGAATACTTAATCGTGATTAGTGGACTATAAGCAGTTGGTTTTCTTGCTGTAGCTTCTCACGCAAGAAAAAAAAAATTCTAAAAAAGTAGTTCATAGTTGAATCTTTAAACCCTTCACTTTTGTCCAACAAATGCACCAAACATGGAATTTAAAGAATTTGTGCATTATTAGACTCTACTCACATCATGTAACCACCCCCCTCAACTTTATACATTCATACAAACACACGCACGTATACATAATTTTTCTATTTAATTAGTCTAGGAATGTTTCCAGTTGGGATCCTCTGTTATATGATATTATTACACATTGTGTTACACCACTCGGATGATTGACACATGCACTAATCAATAGACGTAAATCATGATAAGATCTTTCTTTATTAAGAGTAGTACACGTATCAATCATCTAAGCAGTGTAACACAATGTGCAACATTATTGTGTAACAGAGGATCTCAACTGGAATGCTTCTTGTATTTCATTAACTTCAATAACAAAAAAGTTGTATTTGTGGTTTAGTATCTTCATCTAAATTAAGCAATAATTTGTTGTGTTTGAATTTGTGCTGTTTTGAGAAAGAGGCTGGTATAGCTACTAGAAAATCACTGATACGGTCTGGATCCTCTTATTACATAATTGTGTTATATTGTTTGGATTATTGACATGTGTCCAAATAAACAGAAATCAATCACGTTTATAATAAGGAAAGATTTTGTCTTAACTTATCACCTTAATTAATACACATGTCAAGAATTTAAATAATATAACACAATTTGTAATACCGTTGTGTAACTAGGAATCCAGGGTGCGACCGATACACCACCTGTATAAATTCCAACAAATAGATGTATAACTAAATTGTCTGACTCACCACAAATTAATTAGAAACATATATATATATATATATATATATATTACGTACAAGAAATATTATTCCGTCTTGTTTGAAAAACATATTTTTAATTTACGAAAAACTCAACCCACCGTCCAATAGAATGCCCCTGCATTGTACTAAACGTTGACATCGAAAATTCAATCTTTTGCGTGTGAAAAAATAACACTCGCAAATTTTGTAAATGTTTCTTCACATCACATTTCCACCTAACCTTTTGCCTCCCCATGCAAATACAAATCACCCATATATAATCCCCCCTCTCTTATTCTCACCATTTATTCCTCAAAACCATTTAATTATTCTTTTTCTTAAACAAAAGAAAATTCTCTATATTATAACTTCTTCTTGGTCTGGTTCAAGAGCCAGAACAAGATCACACGAGATGAATCTCTTTGTGATCTTCCTTAGTATCCTTCTCGTTAGTTCATCGACTTCTTGCATTGCAACGAGGCCAATGAGATCGACCATGAAGGAGGATGATGCTTCTTCAATGGCTTTAAAGCATTTTACAGACAAGGGCAAGTTCCGCAATGAGGAGTTGTACTTTGCTAAGCTTCCGAAAGGTGTACCTATCCCTCCTTCTGCTCCATCCAAGAGGCATAACTCTGCACCTCAAAATTGAAAACGTCATCAACTTCACTTGATTGATTGAAGAGGATATTATCATTTTTTGAATACTATTTTCTTTTCTTTTTTTCCATTTTCACCCTAATAAAAGGATGGGTGAGGTGTTTGGTGATTTTTTAATGTAAGTGTTTTGCACGATAGAGAGGCCAGGCAGAAAATTGGCTATTGTAAATTTGTAATTATTATACAGGAATATTTATTTCTTTGTTGTCGTCGAAGGTTTGTTCGTTATTTTTTTTTTGTCTTTTTCATGAGTTGGTTGTCAAAGGGTTTTATATATAACTTTAGGACACTTGGGATCCCCTCTTACACAATTTACACATTGCGTTACATTGTTTAGATTATTGACAAGTGTACAAATCAATGAAGATTAATTATGGTAGAATCTTTTTTTATTAGGGACGTTCTTTATCTCCATTGATTTGTATACTTGTCAATAATCCAAGCAATGTAACACAATATATAAATTGTGTAACATGAGATCTGGACCAGCTTTAGGATCGTGTATGTAAAAAACTGTCTGTCATACATTAGTTAACTTATTTTGTCCACATAATTACTGTACATATGTCCAATTAATGGTTGTCGTTTTTTATAATAGTTAAGTTTGATTTCAGATCGACCTTTCTGATAGAATTGCATTTTCTTCGCATATTCTTGACTATGATTTAATTCTTTTTGTGTTGCGAAAAATCGTTAGGTTCGTAAAAGTTTGATCTTTCTTTACACACTAGTAAACTGAAGACTTTCACATTCAAAATAATAATTTTAGATTTCCAGTTCCGACCTTTCAAACCATATCCGCTAATATTTATTAAATCATCGCCTATATAAAAGCTTTACTTTTTTCTCAAACAAATAAATCTCATAAATGAGGGGCCCACCTCCAATTTTGTGATGGGAAGTTCGAAAATAATATTGTGATTACTAAATCTATATATATTAATTTTAAATCGGAGGTAATTTTTGTAATGTTTCAGTTACATTTATTGGTTATTAATTGAACTAATGACTTCATTAATAGTTAAGAGAAGAAAAATGGCAATACTATCCCATAGATTTCAATTTTGAATTTTTTTTATAAGATTGAATCTTTGATTTGCTAAGATATCGTTTTTTTATTCTTAATTTGCTACATGGAATTTTAAAAAAAATTACTATATGAGATTTATGTAGTCTTGCACATTAATATTTTGTATAGGATATTAATTTTATAATTTATTTTTTTAAAAAAAATTCAAAATTAGTCTTGCACATTAAAATTTTTGTATAGGATATAAATATTTTATCATATTTATATAATTTCAAAATTAGTTCCAATATATATGGAGATTTAATTTGATTTATATTTTATATATGAAAGTCAAAAGTATTACCTAATTCATGAATTAATTTAGTATCTTTTAAATCCTCAATTATTTATGCATTTATAAAAATCAAATCAACCGTTACATGTTAATGTTTATCAAATATTTTTTATATTCTCAAAAGCTTCATACTAAAAATCAATCCTTCATATTTGACATATACGGCCAAAACTAAGTAGGTAAAATACTTAAATGTCAATAAATCTTAAAAGGGATATTATGCGATAAATTTCTTCATCATTCCTCATAGTGCTTGCATAATAAAATCTTATATTGTACAATATTTGCATATACATATGGTGAAATAGTGGTGTCCATTTGGAACTGGAACCGGACCGCCGGAACCGGTTCCAAACCGGAACCGTGGGCATTTTTGCTCGGTCCGGTTCCTATTCCTGAAAACCGGAACCGCCTGGAACCGGAACAGGAATCTTAAGTGGCCGGTCCGGTTCCGGTTCCAGATTTCCAGAACCGTGGAACCGGGGCATCACTATGGTGAATCAGTCATTCTATTCCCAAAATTATTGAAGAGTTATGGACTATTAGCTTAATTACACACATATATATAGTCAACCATTCCAAAATTTACATATATAGAATGTTTTTAAGGGATATTATCGAGATTGCGTATCCCATAATCATGCAATAAAAACGGAATATTTATACAAAGTGGCAAAATATAAATTATGATGGTAAGAAAAATTGAGCAAAATATTTATATTTATAGTAGATATTACTTGAAAATGGAAGAATCAAAATTTTAAAACGTATGAAATATTTATGAAAATAAAGTAATCAAATGCTTGACACTTAAAATTTGGAAAAGTATACCAAAATTTTGATCATTTTTACATTATAAACATGTCTGCATCTTTAGTGATTTCATCATTCGGTAATTTTTTTCAATTTTTCAATGCAAGCCTTATTTCACATTTATCTAATTGATAATAGTTTCTCCGAATATAATACGACCACCTCTCACAATATCATCATTTTTCACTCTCTCGCTTTTTCTTCTCGAGTATGTAATTTTTTGCCTTCTCTTCATAAACTAATTATTTGTTTAAAGATGTTATTTTGGACTACGACACATATCAAGAAAACTGCATATGACTTGCCCCAACACAAATAATATCGATTACAATTTTTCAACAAAAATAATTCTTCTTCGGTTTCAACGACATTGTGGTATTGGTACCTTATACTTGCTCAATTAATTAATGCATGAATATCCATTTTCTAAATTATTGTACATATCATTCGGACTTCAAACTTCTCTTTTTCTATAAGGAAAAATGTTTATTCTTGCCCATATTATTTTCCTGGAAAGATACATATATTAATCAAACACATAAAACTCTCATGATCCTTATGAATAAGAAGTTTGTGTACATTACCGCAACTAAAAAATATATAAAAATCAAGATTGTGTTGTTTTGAAAATTTCAGATTGGCAGTAATTTAAATTCAAAGACAAAAATCTATGTCTATTGAAGATACATTACCAATTTCCAAAAGAAAAAAAATAATAATAAATTTCAATGATTATTATCTAAGTTGTTAATCTTCAACAAATCATTTCATTATACTAATCAAGTTTTACACCAAAAAATTTTTAAAAGAAATACAAATAATTTTTAAACCAATAGACAATTTGATTGTGGTTCTATACGGTTGTAGAAAGTCGACTAGGGATTCTTTTTGCTTTATTCATTTTTTTAATATTTGTTTGTAATTTTATATTTTTATCATATTTAAGGTCGGTCAAGTATACTTTAAATATTTATGGTGATTCATTGACAAATAGATGCCTCGGGCATTTAAGACGATATGGGAAATTAATGCTTATGAATATATTAGGTGTTTTTGGATTAATATAATTTTTTGGTAATATTTTAGATCTGTAATTTTCTAAAAAAATTCCACACATATATCAGATGTTTTTTGGATTAATATAATTTTTTGGTAATATTTTACATTATGTAATTCTCTGAAACAAAATCCACTCAAATAAATCTCAATCGTTCAAAAACAAGGAGAGGAATAAAATAATTAAAAATATTTAAAACATAAATCATTTTTAATAAATATTAAAGAAAATTTCTCTATTTTATATGAATTAAAAGTGAAGATTTTTTTTTGGAGAAAAAGAGAAGAAATTTAATATTTATAAACACAAACAAAATATAAATAATGCTCTTTTCTCTGTTATTATATAAATTTACAATTTTATATTTGATTCACGCATTAAATAACTTTATTACTCACTTATATGCTTAGGATGAAATTTAATATTATTGCTTACAAATAATTATAGAGGTGTGGATCATTTTATTATTTTTAATTTAAATTTTATTCTAATATTTTCTTTCATCGTAATTGAGAGTGAATTCCAAACCAACTCATAAACCAAAAATTTTATTGAAATTATTAAACTTACACTAAATTCATTTAATATCGTAGGATCATGCCTGATATTAAACAAAACACCCATGTGCAATGCATATTAATGTAGTTCTTCATTTTTGATGCATTATAATTGCCACTAGAGTCAAATTTTTAACATATTGGTACTAAATAATGATCCATCCCAATTGACATAAAAATCTTATTATAATAGAGGAACCTAAATGATTTAGATCGGTTTTGGTTTAAAATCTAAGAGGAATATGAGTTGGGTTTAGAATCTAGGACGGATATGAATTTGAATTGATGGAAATAAACTATTTAGATCTGCCTAAATCGTTTAGGCAGTCTAACGCAGTTTTTATAATAATATTTAAAAAGTAAAATAACTTATTAGGTTGGTCTTTATACAAACCACATTAGTCGAGAATTTATAGTTGAAAAGGATTGAGTAAAATATTTATAATTTTTACCCAAATTCATCATATAGTTTGTTCAATACTATTTTTGATTTCATGCTAAGTAATGATTAAACCGCACTCTAACCAAATCAAAAATAGTTTTAAAATGGTTTGCATGCTACCAAGATTTCATCATAATATTATCTAATTTTAAATTTTTACTATATCTTTTTATACTTTTAAATTTATTATTACTGACACCATAGTAATGGACACCATGTGTAAAGACTCTCCAAATGATAGAGATTTAGGGTTCAAATCTCTATCCACCATCTAAAACTAAAAAAAAGTTTATTATTACTTATCTACAGCGTTAAAAATGAAATAAAAATTTAAAATAATAATAGATCCTGTGCATCGTGCGGGATGAGTACTAGTTTATGGAAAAACTCTTTCGGTAAAGAAGCAACAATTTACATTTGGTAAAAACTTGCATTAGACCGCCTAAATAATTTTGGCGGATCTAGATAGTTCATTTTCACTAATCCAAACTCATACCCGCTTTGGATCCTAAATCCAAACTCATATTCCTCTTAGATTTTAAACCCAAACCCGCATAAACAATTTAGACGGCCTAATCGGAGACCTCCTCTTTACATTTCTTTATAAGATATGTTTGAGCTAGAATTATTTTCACGAACAGAAAGGTTTTTTCTCCAAAAGAATGTGTGTTAGAATTTTGGAGGGAAATATTCCCTCAAAATTCATTAAGTAAAAAAATATAAATAAATAATTAATTTACTCTTTTCATATTATATTTTTTTCAAAGATAGAACCAACGGATTCTAAATATGCCAAATAGATGATGGGAAGTTGAAGTTTAGCAAAAATAATTCGTCTTGACTACTGAAAAATATCTCCTCTTTCTATGTGTTCTTTTTCTTTAATATATAGAATTTAATATTAATTAAATTAAATCACAATAGTTTATATATATATATATATAGGATCGCGTTCAAGGATAAAGGACCTTACATGTGATAAATACTATAAAATCTATGCCATAGATTCAGACAAATCTACGGTGATAATTAATCTGCGCATCTTGAATGTGTTATGCAGAAATATTAAGAGTGTTATGCAGCTAGGGGCAAAAGGGTCACAAATCGATGCACGTATCCATGATCAGATTTGGTAGTTCCATAATAATGGAGATGTGATAATATTCCATAAAACAAAAAAGGAAGCACCGCTTCGCCTCCCTCACTGTTTCATTTAGAAAAACTAATTCTCCCGATATCGTAGAAACACCGACGATCGTCACCGTCTTAAAATACAGACACCGGGTACACTGCGGTTGTTTCGTCGGCGTCAGAAAATACCCAGACGT
>AYJT01073940.1:0-15835 GCA_001278415.1 Ocimum tenuiflorum
ACAACCCAAAGCAGTGAAAATTACTCGCCTGATCCATGTTGCAATGACCCGACAAGAAAAAACCTTGGCCCCCAATGTGAAATGCCTGCGAGTAGATTCTCCCGGCAGGGAACAGCTGCGCGCACTCCTCTCGCGTTAGATCCAAGTAGACGATACACTCTAGCCGAGGACAGTTGAATTCAACCACCTTCACTGGCCGGTATTTGTATCGTCTCTCCACGAATCGATGGAATGGAGTGTTTGCATCCAATGCTGCAAGAGACCGCTGCCGGTATGGAGCTTCAGCTTTGAAGAAAAGAGCATCAAGAACTACTTTCGATGCCAGTTCAGAGTCGATGTCACCACAGGTTAGGACTTTCCTTAGCTTTCTGCAACTCATACATGGAAAACGAACAAATCGCAGAAGACGTTTGCTTAGGATATCTCGTCTTTCCTCTGGCTTTGGGTAACGTGCTCGTGCCCACTTCACTACGAAATCATAAATGGCATCCTCTGAAGCCACCTGCAGATCGTCGCTGGATAGGATTGCTTCGATACCAGCTAAAGGCAGCTTCAAAACCTCTTCGTGGTACCTAACACGTAAAGATATAACATCATTTAAGCAGCAAAACCTTGATTGGGAAAAAGATCACCAAAACATTCATGATAAGACCAAGAAAAGAATTGTGTTTAATAATATGGTCTCCTTTGGAAACCCTTTATCTAGATTTACAACCACAAAATATGATACAGTATATATCCAAAAAGAAACCCCAAAACAGTCCAAGCATAAACCAGATTCAACTATATGATTTCTAGCTGGTTTGACACAAAAGTCCTCTGTGAAAATGTTAAAATTCTTTTTAAAACACATCACCAATCTAAATCATTTTGAGAAGTGTGAATTTGTGGCTCATGGTTCTTTTTTATTCCTTCTGCTCGATATTTCTTTCTTTAAGTATCTACTACAGACATAAATGCTCATACATAATTGTTTAAGAAAGGCCGTTGATCATGCACACTTCACTTTCACACCCTCTTCTCATATCCTCTAATCCTTAAAACTGATTTTAAACAACACAATATAGCCAAAAGGTACTCAGTCAAAGCAAAATATGTTCAGAAATTGCATGATTAAAATAAACAATCCATCAAATAGAGTTGATTATTAACTGTTGAGGCATCTTATTCTACTAAACCCATAAGTTTTTTTTAAAAGATATTTGACTAAGATATTGTGCTTACTTGCTTAAATCCTTGAAGCGAACAGCAAGGAATTGTTTGGCAGCATCTGTTAACTGCTGAACTGTATCTGCCATCAAAACAGTGGAAGGAAGATCCAAGTAAAGCGAGGCCGATTCACAAGTCATCGGTAACGCGCACAGTAGACGGCTGCAGTATCTCATGCATGATGCAACATCAAATTTATCGGCAGCCATCAGTACATCCAATAAAGCAGTCGGTGTAGTTCTTGGTAATGTATTGCTATACATATATTTTAGTAAATCCAGGAAGGCTTCTTCTTCTGCAATCAAAGAAATAGCCAAAAATGTCAGTAAACTTAATAATGTGAATAGCAACACGCAGAAGAGAGAGAAGCACATAAAGGTGTATAGCTTAGCAATGCACATTAGCACAAAATGATCCACAACATGTGAGCATAAACAGCAGTAAATATCTCCTTGAAATGGCACAAGTTGAAAATTTGGGGCTGAGAGGCAAAAGTATACCAAATTACAAAAGAATGTTGAGCTACATTTGTAGCAAACTGAACCTTTCACAAAAGCAACTCAATTCAATGTTGAAGCCAATGCTTACCTGAGGCTTTAATTTGTAAAGTAACATGCCGCTGCTCTGACTCACTCATTCCATTTGAAAATAACTTGACAACACAACACACAAAACATCATAAGATTGAATTCAACACAGAGCTGGGAACAGAAGTAATGGTCCATATAAAAGACAACTTACCTTATAGAAGAAGGGGCTCTTTGCGGCCAGAATAGGTGAGCTGATGTGTATGGTCCTAACTTGAACTCCTGAATATTCCACGCTAGATGATGGCTCATTGTCCTTGACAGCTTCATGGTCTGTTAGATAATGAAATTAGCTTTTCCATATCCAAAACCATACTCTCCGAACTTCAAATTCCCAAACACAATGTAACAAACTAAGCTCCGTAAACTTATTAGGGCACTATAAGAATCCAAATGCTAGTGTACAATTCTTACACTCCGGGTGAAAAGAAAAAAAGTCGGGATTTGAGATAATTAAGGAATAAATTTGTAGAGCAAGTTAAATCCCTATGCACCTTCAAGAAGGCATGTGTTCATCTCACTGAGTCGGTTCACTTTCATTTCTGCACCCACAGGTGACTCCTTGATCATTGGAACTGCTTCCTCTAGATTTTCATAAGTAACACCATCTTCTAAATCGGGCATATTGCTGTTCAAGATCAGCTCTTCACTTTGTTCTGCAATATCTACAGATTCCAAAAGCATACAAACTAAGCACTCTGGTATTTCAGAGGGAAGACACACTTTCCTAACATATGTTAAGTCACATAAGATTTCTTAATATTCGATGTTTTGTTTCACACCCTCACTAGGAGAACTAATCTGCTATGTAGTACAGAGAAGCAATCCAGATATCCTTGAACTGTATCATTTCATGAAGAACAACCTAATAATGTATAGGGATTGGAATTTTAATAGCCACCCACCATTCGAGAAGGCAACGATCAGATGATAATGAATATATTCACAGGTACAAATGCAACTAAGCAACAATATGTCAATCATGAGAAAATTAGAAAACAACCAGGACACAACAGTAAAATCATATTTATCAAACCACATAAATCCTTCATTCTCCTACACTATCTATTGCAGGAAGTCATATGAAATCAAAACCTGAAAAACGAGGAACGATAACAAGCACGTGACTTGAAGATTTACCCATGTCTTCATCAAAATACAACTATTTTGACAAAGTTTAATACAAGAGATACTGCCCAAAAGCTAGGCTTTGGAACCTAATTCTCAAGAACTCAAACTCAAATGACACTCGGTAGTGACATCAAATTTCCCAAAAACTAATTAATTGCACTCTTCATCTTAGAGATAATCTAAAATCCAAGACATCGTTATAATTCTCTTCGTAGTTCATACTGGCATGCGAAATAAAACGGAGAACAACTCCAAGATCATACAAGGAACCATCCTAGGGGCCCTAGAACATACAAATTTCTATAAAAAGGGCAAATAGAATGAATTGAAAAGCATATGCACAAAAGAACGGAATCAAATGCACAACAAAATCATAGACTAAAAACTCAATAAGCGCAATAGCTGACCAATTTAATCACAATGAGGAGTATTTCCGTACCATCATCATTAAAAAGTGGATCGCCGCGGCGACGCTTCCGATTGCGCGCCCAATCGCCGAGGCTCTCATCCGGCTCCGGTTTGGGGCCGCGAAAATCGGGTAAGATCTCTAACCGCAAAATTCTGTCCGAGAAATTGACGTCGTTGAAGGCGAAGCCAAAATCCGATGAGGGAAACTCCGGCGAACCAGAGTCGGGCAAAGGGGCTGCCGCCATTAAAACAGTTGCTTCAATAATGCACCTTATTTAAAAATCCCTAGTGGTTTGTATGTATTTTTATCGATGAAATTTCTCCCTTCCTGATACAGATTTCATTCACTTCAATTCTCATAAGGAGGCGTAAAGAGCGAGAAGAGGATTGACGGTGATTAGATATATCATACAACTTCAACTTCTTCTGTGAATAAATAAAATTTTAGCTGCAATTTTTCTGAAAAACATAAAAAATTAAATTGCTTGTAATTTTGGAATTTTATTTTCGCTTTAGTTGTCGGGATTTTTAAATTCTTTTTAAGTCCAGAAATCAACTATATACCACTCTCATCAAACTAAATGACATTCATTTACTTTTCTTCTGCGAATAGTGCATTTTTATTGGCTTAAGAAACGGGAACAGTTCTCGAAAAAAGGAAGGGGGGGTAAGACTAGAGAAAATAAAATAACAAATGAAACTACCACATATTTTGAACCAATGTATACAGAAAATTAAATATAAAATATTCGTGTCAGCACTGAGTTTGGTGAATTGGTTGAGGGTCAATCCATGCAGGCTGCAGCTTCAAATTAAACGAAATATTAGTACTATTTATAGAAGTTTGAAATTGTTTGAAAAGCTATTTAGAAATAATAATTGATTGTTACAATTGCAATATCTTTCGGGCTCTGCCAAATTATTTGATTATAAGACAATATTGCATCCCCTAACTATTATTAATACATTATATTTATAAAAATTACAATCTCTACACGTGTACTGAACGCTAACTATCTAGACGTGAGCTGGGCGTTAACTAGAAATTAGAAAGTACTTCGAAAGGCATTAGTTACGTCATTATCAACAACACAACTGCAGTGTAGGGATTTCGAGACAGGAAAATCTTCCATCACTTTAATTATGTTCTCCTAAAAAAATTCAACCTATTTAAGTGCAAGACTGGATTTATGATACTAATTTCATATTATTATTTATTACAATAAATTTTAAATTATGTGATATTTAAAAATATGTGCAGATTTAAATTATGCGATATTTATTTTATTCCAATCCTCTTTTCCATTTAACTGAGAAAGGTGAAAACGTTTATATTTTAATTTTTCTTGCAAAGAGACACCAACTAAAAATTCTATTCGGGTCAGTTAAATCAATAAATTAGAATCAATCAACAGATTAATTGGTTTACATTTTTTAGAATAGGGTTAGTGGGTAGCTTTCTATCATAATTCTATATAGCTACAATTCTATACCTTACAAATATGAATGATTAATACAAATAATTAGTCTTGTAAATACAACAAGATGAAAGATAGAAAGAAAGAATAGGAAAAAATATTAGTCGTTTGTGCTCAGCCTGAGATCTCGATAGGCCCACGGACTCTTTACTGGGCCAATGGGTATTTAGTTACTCGATACGTGAATAAATTGATCGATTGGTTAAATAAAATAGATACTTCACGCACATATATTATTTCTAAAAGCAATATGAATGATTAAAATTCAGGATCACGAATTCATTTTAGTATGTCTCCTCTTCACTTCTTTATTTTTTTTAAACTAGTCTCCGCCACTAAGCTACTCCATTTTAGTATGTTCCGTTTAACAGAGTGGCCCATTTACTTTCCCTATATATATATATATAAGAATAATGATGAAATAGATGGGTGTTTATTGAGAAATCACTTTGAATTATCATACGAGCAATCGATTTTACATGGGAAAGGCGAAACACATTTTTTTTTAATAAAAATAAAAGAAGATGCGGATAAACTAATTTGCATCATTATAGGGCTGTCTTGTTCTATTTGGAAAATGCCTTAACAGAAAATTACCTTAATGAAGAATATAACATAATTACATAAATAGCCCTATACTTAAAAATCCTCCAGCTTGTAAACACCACGTGTCATGTTAGGATCTGTTGGATTTTTTATATCAATGGCTCATATTGGTTCTTAGTTCTTTCATAGTAATTAGTTCTTATTTGATCACCAATCTATCTATATATATATATCTATATATATATATATTGACTTGAGATACTCTATTCCACACTATATTCCATTTTCAAAATTTTATAATTTTTATTAATTTTTTTTATAAAATTTTAATTTATTATAACTTAGGATAATTTTAGAAGGGCAACGAGATGTTTACTCCATCAAATTAGGGTTTGTAATAAATTTAGTACCTAATTTTTAGTTAATATTCATTATTAAAGTTGATTGATTCATAATTATATTTTGCGATTTTTCAAAATTTAGATTTTTGTTTATAAATACTAATTAAAGTGTATTATATCATAATTTATTTTTATTTCATAATATCTATTATAAAAATTAATGTATTGATCACAATTTTCTGTCCCCTATTTTTGAGGTTTGACGTAGGATATACTCTTTGAGAAAATTAATTTCTATTTCATTAATCCATTAATAAGGAGTCCAAGAAAGGGAAAAGAAATTCATGACTGACTTCACATGAAGGATGTGAATAATCATACGAGAAATCTATACCAAAATTGTGTTGCTCTCATACACACAACTGCAATAAGATGGTCAGAATTAGAATAAGATGAGACATGATGACTCAACTAAAATATCAGATTCGATGTTGACGTTATCTGTAATCCTTCTGCTAATTTTGAGTGTGATTCTGTGCATTGTATATTTATGATGTGAGAGTATTTCATTTACGAGATTCTGGGCATTCTATATTATTAATAACTTAACATAGAATGGAAACCATAATGAACCAAAAAAATAGGTATAGTTCCTGTCATGATTATTGAAATTAATAGACAATAATAGGTTAGGCTACAATTTTATTTCATTTGAAATTTTTTTAAGGAAACTGACAGCGGAGCAATAATTTGAAAAGTTGCATTATGTTTCCTTAAATTGCTGCAAAAACTTTCAACTTTCAACGTGTGATTACTGATTAACAACTTTTTCCCAAAAACAATAAATCACAACACACACATAAAAAGTGTGAGCAACACTTTTGGATTCTCAAGTTGCGCAGTTCTACATTTCTTTTTACGAAATTAAAAAAAGGATCAATGAATAGGAAATTAACACAGCCAAATTTTATATCACAGGTCATAGGATATAAAATTTTTAACGTGGGTAGTGCCCCGTACCCGTCAAATTTCCTAACAGTGTCTGTGTATATCCAGTTGTACTATGTTTAATTATTATTAAATCAGTTATTAATATGATTAACCAAGTATCTGTCTATTGACAGATCTATCCATCTATAATCTTTGGATCGATCTATTTATCTAATATACAATATTATTTCAATTAATTATACAACAAATCAATCTTACACCGTTATCTCAATATATCATTATTGGTGTATGATCCAGAAAAATGGGTTTCTAAGAATTATCTATCGTTGGGATTACCATATCTAAGTAATAAGTTTCAATTACCAACACAGACGCAATTCATACTCTCTAATATATTCATTTAGACTTATTTAATTATGGCGCTTCGACCATAATTGTTAAAGTGATAATAGCATGTGATATAATATTAATTTGCACATTGAATTTAAAACGAGACGATTTATTTAAAGATGATGTAATAACCGGTGGAATGTAACAAACACTAATTGTGATTAAAAATAAATTTTAAATGGTATTTTATTTTTTAAAAAATAAATATGGATATATAAATTAAAGATAGAGAAATTTTTTTTGTCTTGATATATATTTTGCATAAGTTAGATATAAAATGTGAGATGAGTTGAGATTCCATGAAGATTAAGGTAAATTTTTAACGCATAATGATAAGTCATATTTTTTCTCATATTGTTAATTACGTTGTTAAATCCGTATAATGAATTAGATCACACAATACATTTTTCTTATCCAAATATAATAATTATAGTTTATGAAATAAATCTTCAATCAGTTGGTGGCGATATAATTATATTTATCTATAATGTAGACAGTGAGAGAAACGCTTAAAAAGCGAGTTCAAGGGGTGGGCAACTTTATGGATATCCAAACGTAATCCATAACAGAAATTGGGATCACGAGAAATATATGAAATCGAACCCCTTTTTAGCTTTCAGTTGATTTCAACTCATCAAGTAATTATATATGACAAAAACTTGATTAAACTGCCTAAATAATTTAGACGGATCTTAATAATTTATTTTCACTAACACCGACGATCATAAACCAAACTCATATTCGTCTTGGATCACAAATTCAAATCTGCTAAATAATTTAGACAGTCTAATAGGAAACCTCCTCATTGTATAAAGGTTGATTGTTCACTATTCACCATCGCCAACATCAATTTTATTCCTCCTTCGCTTGTCTGTCAACTATAACATTCAAAGGTTGATTTTATTTATTTATTTATTTCTTGAGAAAGGAATATTGAAACTTCGAAATACAAAAGGAATCACAAATTAGCATATCGTGCAATTACGGTGTAGACTCGATAAATTAAATATGACATGTTAAAAAATATGTTGAACACGACAAGTTTTGTGTTGTTGGTGTGAATGCATGCGAGCTGATATGATTAATATTGTAAAGAATAGAAATTACAAAGTAAAATAAAAATACTATTAAATACAGTGTTCGCATTAACCCGGTATGTAACATTGACGTTATGAGATCTTCTTATACATTGTATACAATAAAATAGAAGCTTGGGTTGATTAGGTGAATCGGTTGACTAAAATAAATGCAAATTAACTAAAATAAATGTGTAATGACTATGTTGGCATTTTTTTTTATTTGAATAATGTATCAATACAACATTCACAAATTTATTATTTCTGAACGTCGTCATTCATCTTTCCCTTAAAAAAGGAAAAAAATCCAGCATCCCATTAATTTCATTTTAGGTAGTCTTTATTAGATTAGATAAATACATTTACATTGTAAGTTTTCTCATCTTATTGCACAGCCAAAGGGTTTTTTCATCTTGTTTTTCCTTGAAGATGATTGGCCCATGAAAGTGCTAAATACTCCATGCATAATAATTCAACATAATTAATTATGAAGATCGTTGCAAAATTGATATCTTGAGAACTTATCTGATGACCAGCAAGCCACACAGATATATAAATCTTTTATCACAAAGAGAGAGTTTTTTCTTTGCTAAAAATAGTTTAATAATAGGACCTTTTCACCGTATCTTAAAAAACATTCATTGTTTACTCCCACTTTACAGGAAAAAAATAGTCAAATCAATAAATTATTAAAACTATAAAGGTTAAACACCCTCAAATAGGACCCGTATCGGAAAAATGTAAACTAATAGTGTAGTGTTACACATTGTGATATATTGCTTGAATTATTGACAAGTGTATAAATCAATAATGATAATTACGTCCCTGATAAAGAAAGATTATATCATAATTAATCTTTATTGATTTGTGCATTTGTCAATAACCCAAATAATGTAACAATATGCGTAATATTATTATGTAACAGGGGATCTGGAATGACCTAATAGACCAATCTGGCTTGATATGTTTAATTTTTTCCCGCGGTTTGGTTCTTTATACATTCAAGAATCTAATCAAGCAATTTGGCTCTGTATTAATTTCAAAAGACAATAAAAATCGATGGAAATTAAACCAATATAAATCTATTTATTAATAATTTATATTTGGATATAGTAGAATTTTATGTTTGACAACACGTCTTGTACTAAACTAATGATCAATCGATTCTTTGATACTTTATTCACGTATGAGATTAAATTTTTATGCAAGTAATTTGTTGTTTTATGATGACTTATTAGATAATTTGTTTAGTTCAAAGCTTCAAATATTATCTTTATGATGAATTGCATAAAAATAAGAAAAAAAACAAGAATTCTGATTTTTATAAAAAATCAAAACTATGTTATTTGATTAAGTACAATTAATAAAATTAGTTTGAATAATTCGATTTTCAATTTTATTGATTCTTTTCGATTTGCTTTACACAATCTATCTGAAGTCCGCATAAGCTTAGATCCTTTATCAAATGAGGAGGTCTCCTGTTAGACGACTTAAATTATTTTTACGGGCTTGTGTTTAGAATCTAAAGCGAATATGAATTTGGGGTTAGGAGCAATGACGAGTATAAATTTGGGTAGGTGAAAATGAACTATTTAGATATGCTTAAATCGTCTAGTTAGTTTAACACAAATTTTTGCCTTATCAAATAGGTCTCCACAGAAGCCACCTCTTTTGTTACCTGTTATATTTTCACCCTATCCCCAACGATTTGTTCATGTTTATGAACAAATATAAGAATCATTTCCGAATTAATTATTGAGATTTAACTTAATTATGACATAAATCAAATAAGCGAGAAGGGTAATTCCGGCATATATCGCATTACGCGGTCTTTAAAATGCGTGCAACACTGCAACGAGCGCCCCAGCGCAATTTCAAACGCCACTTTTCCTCAATCCGTGGAAAGTCTGATGATCTCTTCTTTCTCTCTGCGATTGATTTGTTTCATCTCCAGAAATTGTCAAACAACACGAAATTAATCAGTTCACTAGCAGGAGTTTGCCACACGGTGGGGCCCTAATGACAAAACTGCCGTAGAAAAAAAGAAAAAAAAAATTTCTTCATCGCATGTAACAGTATTCAGGTTCGTGTGTGTGTGTTACGTGTTATGTGTTGTGTGTGTGAGTGAGCACATATCTCAGTACACATGTAGATGCATTACGATCCATTACGAATCAGCTATCTTCGCAGAAGCCACGTACACGAGACACGTATCCGCCACACAAATATCGAAGGTGTATGCTCTGTGTGAGCAGATTCTGCACCAAGTTCCGATTTTTTGGATTCTGAGATTATTATTTATGATTGTGTTTGGTCGTCTGGAATCGAGAATTGTTATTTGTGATGTGTTTCAGTGTTTGGGAATCGGGAACGCCATTTAGGAAGGTCGGTCAAGCGGTGGCGAGTGGCGAATGGCGAATTTCGCCGAGTCAAAATAAATGGGTTTTTTATTAACTGAATCTCGAAGCACATAACGACAAAGCGTAAAGTATTTGATCTTAAAAATCACCTGAATATAAGAATATGGGTCTACTTCTCTCGGTTTTCTCATGATCCTTCCAATTAAATAACGCTTTTTAAAGTGTATGTGATCTAAAAATTCACATGAATATCAGAATACGGGTCTACTTTCCAGTTTTCTCATGATCCTTCCTAATTAATTCACTTTTTAAGTTCTTGTTTTCATAGCGTTTTTTTTAAATGTAGATGATGTTCTATCAATTAATTTCAGTAGCCACCGAATGTATGTTTACGATTCTGTTCAATATGAATATGAGACATAATGCACATGGACCAGATGATTAAATCGTAAATATAGTGTTGCAATGTTTACTGGTTAACTTCCCCCAGAAAATTTAGGCGTGAGTCATGTTTTTTGCAGGTAAGCTTGCTTTCTTGACCTGTTCAGCGAAGAGGGGGGACGAGGTTAAATTGATTTGGCATCTCGGGAAACTCACGGATGCCTTGAATGGTACGGTGTTTGGTTAATTTGTTGACTTTCTTTATTATTTGATATATCTATGGACTTTGTTATCCTTTACGTGCCTAAACTTTGTAATCACCTTTGTGTATCACCTTTACAATCATGTCGTTCAGTTATCTGTAGGAATACTAATTTACTTTAAATTATAGTTGAAGCTTTCAGATGAAATATTTTCTAATGAGGAAAGGGCCATGTTACTTTAATTGATGTTGAAAGAAAGCTTCCTTTGGATTTAGGCTTTGATTTTCTTGCATAGTAAGGCTGTTGAACCTTTTAAACTGACGCAAAGAGCACGTACAGCTTCTATCTTATAAGAATGAGCGAAAAGTTTGTATTTTTTTCTTGCTTGATTCTTTCAGTGGACGGACAAGATTGGAATTCTGGTTAGAAGAAAAGGTAACAAGCGGATTGTAGTTTTTTAAATGATGCATCAGACACAATGTATTCTCAAGACTTTATCATGTTTTGTTAATACTCATTGGTAATTTCAGGTTTTTTGATGTTTTGAGATAAGTGTTGGTCTTTCCTTTGCTGCAAAATGGCTTCCAACGCGACAGTGAAATGCCCATCACTGATGAAGGCCACCTCAAATGGGGTCTTCCAAGGGGATGATCCTCTCCATTTTGCACTTCCTCTTCTTATTATACAGATATGCATTGTTTTGACTTTGACCCGACTACTAGCATTTCTTCTCCGTCCACTAAGGCAGCCACGCGTCATTGCAGAGATTGTTGTAAGTTTGCCTTTTGTTCTATCGCCCCCACCCCCACACCTGTCATATGATTCATCAGGTTTACTTAGTATTGTCTACTTGAGGTTTATTGACATCTATTTTGGTATTTTTTTTTATTTTTCTTCATTTCTTGTTCTGTTGAATATATACTAATACAAAAAAGTTAGTCTATCATGAAAAATCTGTTGGTTTATTTATTCAACAATAAACTAATTAAATGTTTTATACCTGATGTTCTTCATTGATCACCTTTATACAATTATTTAGTACTTCATGGGATGGGGTTTGATGCAACCTGAGAGCCTGAACCGTTATCGGATTATAGTATATGATGATGACCATTTTTGTTTTCTCAGATATCCTGAATGTGTAATTTTCAAGCAATGTGTATTTAGCTTAAGTCTCTAGTTTGGTTTTTAGGCTGACACGAGACAAAAGAAAATTGATAAATTGACAGAAATCGATAAATTGGTACAAGTTCCATTTATATTAAACTAGACTTAGAGATTTGATCAAACAATCCAATAGACTAATAGTAACAGCATGTCACATGGGCCATTTTACTCACGGGAACTGATACAATAGAAATTTGAAAAAAAATGTATATGTCTACATATTTATAAGCTGTCAAGACATTTTCTTTTTCTGTGGTGGAGGGGGATTACCTTTGTATTCTGAAAGATAATTGTTTTCCATTCTCCAAAAGATGTGCTTGATAACATAAACATGTGTATATTAAAACTTGTCATTGTGCAAGGAGCAATATGTAAATCCTTAGTACTAAAAGAGAATGTGAATATGAATGCAAATGCCACTTTTTATTTCATGAGAGAGACAATAGCTTTCAATTTTCCCACAGGAAGATTGACTTACTGATTATATTTTGGCAGGGAGGTGTTCTACTTGGTCCCTCAGCTTTGGGCCGCAACCAGAAATATCTTCAAACTATTTTCCCACCTCGAAGCCTCACTGTTTTGGATACTCTTGCCAACCTTGGTCTCTTATTCTTCTTGTTCCTTGTTGGCCTTGAGCTGGATCCAAAGTCTCTTCGACAGACTGGAAAGAAAGCACTAAGCATTGCTCTAGCAGGAATTAGTCTCCCATTCGCTTTAGGAGTCGGGACCTCATTTGTGCTCCGATCTACTATTTCCCAAGGTGTAAGCCAAGGACCATTCCTAATCTTCATGGGGGTAGCTCTATCCATTACTGCATTTCCTGTCTTGGCTCGTATTTTGGCTGAACTCAAGCTTTTGACTACAAATGTTGGTAGAATAGCCATGTCTGCTGCAGCAGTCAATGACGTGGCTGCATGGATCCTCCTTGCTTTGGCTGTTGCCCTATCGGGCACAGACCGTTCCCCCATTGTTTCCTTATGGGTCTTCTTAAGTGGGTTTGGTTTCATATTATTATGCATAGTTATTGGGCCGTTTATCTTCAAATGGATTGCTAGACGATGCCCTGAGGGTGAGCCAGTGGATGAGATATATATTTGTGCCACACTTGGAGCTGTTTTGGCTGCTGGTTTTGTCACTGATTTCATCGGGATTCATGCACTTTTCGGTGCCTTTGTGATGGGCGTTCTTGTCCCGAAAGAGGGAGCATTTGCTGGAGCCCTTGTGGAAAAAGTAGAGGATATTGTGTCTGGTCTATTTCTTCCTCTGTACTTTGTATCAAGTGGATTGAAGACAAACGTAGCCACCATTCAAGGGGCTACATCTTGGGGTCTTCTTGGTCTGGTCATACTCACATCTTGTTTTGGGAAAATTGTCGGCACTGCTTTGGTCTCTCTCCTCTGCAAGGTTCGTTTTAAAGAGGCGGTCACCCTAGGTTTCTTGATGAACACTAAAGGTTTGGTGGAGCTCATTGTCCTTAACATCGGGAAAGACCGAGGAGTGAGTTACTCATGAACTATTTGGCTATCTGTATAAGATTTCCTCAGTTCCTAATCTCACAATTATCTTTTGTTGTTGCAGGTTCTGAATGATCAGACTTTTGCAATCATGGTTTTAATGGCTTTGTTCACGACGTTCATAACGACACCTCTTGTTGTGGCCATATACAAGCCAGCTGAAATGGCGGTATCAGAATACAAATACAGAACTATTCAGAGGAAGGAATCCGACACCCAGCTCAGAATGCTGATCTGTTTCCACAGCACAAGAAACATTCCCACATTGATAAATCTGATGGAGGCTTCACGTGGCACCGGTAGGAAAGGAGGGCTCCGTGTCTACGCTATGCACCTAATGGAGCTCTCCGAAAGATCATCCGCAATCCTGATGGTGCACAAGGCGAGAAACAACGGATTACCATTCTGGAACAAGGTACAAAACTCTGATGCAAATCAAGTCGTCGTTGCCTTTGAGGCATTCCAGCAGCTGAGCCAAGTCTCCATACGACCAACAACAGCGATCTCACCTATGTCAAGTATGCACAAAGACATCTGCACCAGCGCAGAGAGAAAAATGGCTTCGATAATAATCCTTCCATTCCACAAACACCAGAGACTCGATGGCCACTTTGAAACCACGCGAGCCGATTTCAGACACGTGAACCGTAGGGTTCTTGAACACGCCCCATGCTCCGTTGGCATCCTAGTGGACAGAGGGCTAGGGGGGCAATCTCATGTAGCTGCGAGCAGCGTTAACTACACTGTGACAGCACTCTTCTTCGGAGGCCACGATGATCGCGAAGCTCTGTCTTACGGTGTGCTCTTGGCAGAGCACACCGGCATTCAATTAAATGCTGTTCGGTTCATCGTGGACTCTCAAGCTTTCCCTGATAGCGTCACTGTGGATGTGCGCGAACCAGAGGATAAATCGGACGAAGAGTTTCTTACAGAGTTCAAGCAGAGGGTGTCTGCAGATGGGTCGATAAAATATGAAGAGATCGTGGTGGCGAACGATGCGGATGCAGTTGGAGCCATCTGCAAGTATAATCGTTGCAATCTGTTCATTATAGGGAGAATGCCGGAGAGTCAGTTGGTGGCGGCGTGTAATAAGAAGAATGAATGTCCTGAGCTGGGGCCGGTGGGAAATTTGTTGATTTCGCCGCAGTTTAAAACGACGGCATCTGTTTTGGTGGTGCAGCAATATCGCGGCCCCCTCGTGGGGGACTCGCTGGCTTCTTTGAAGGAAGGGTATGCGTCGGAAACTGAGGGGGAGGAGGAGCCAAAACGTTAGATAGCTAGCTTTCATCTGCTTTTGCTGCTGTGTTTGAGGTGGTGATGGATAATTCTTACAATAATATTTTGATTCTGTCATGTTAAGTGTTGGTGAAATAATAGTTCTTACATGTATTGGGAATGTCGCAGATGATAGTAACTAAATGTAAATGTTGGACTCGCTATGATTTAGAGCTGACAATTTTTGACACTACACGATAACTCAAGAGGAATCTGCATGATATTAATGGGTTAATGTTGAGGCTTAATGGATTTGTGTTATTATCGTGTCGATCCGTTAAGGACACAAAAATTCCGTGTTGGGTTTGTGTTCGTATTATTCGTTAAACAAATTGTGTTCGTGTTACTTGTTAAGAATTTAATAAAAATATTTATATTTATATTTTATTTTATTTATCAAATTCTTATTGGATCATACTCTTAACAGATTATTTTCGTGTTGATTTCGTGTTATTGTTTTTTTTCGGATCGGGTTCTTAATAGGTCATATCGTGTTCATGTTTAGGGCTTAACGGATCGTGCCGTGTTCGTGTCGATTATATCCTTAACAGATTGTGTCTTTGTCATTAACAGGTCGACACGATAACGACTCAATACAGATGAATTGTCATCCCTACTATGATTATCTCAAAAGAGTTGCGATTCCCGGAAATGTGTGTTTTCATTATATAATAGGTAGGATTATGTGCAACGCACATAATGCCTTCGCTATTTTAAAATGATTGAATTGTAACTAATATAACTTTTATACTTTTTAGTGATTTAGTTGTATAAAAACCCACTATACTAATAGTATAACATTTGTTGATCTAAATTAA
>AYJT01073950.1:0-16495 GCA_001278415.1 Ocimum tenuiflorum
CCTTAGCGTCATCTGCACGAGACATTCATCGTGACTCGAATCATCTCAGGATCCGACGAATCAAGGGGCTAACAAACTTCTCCCCACCAAGCCTGACGAAGTCCTTGTTGTGCTTTGAGGGTCTTCCTTGTTCACACCACCCTACAACTCGATCACACTTACTTTCTTTGATTTTCCCCGCGACTTATGATCACTATCACAAAGAAAGCATCCACTCTTGTCTCCTAGAGAACGCTTTGGCCTCTCTTTAATTCCGCTAGGGCCACCCGACTCGAAAAAGCTTTGACCCGTACAACTTTCTTCATCATTACTCCCGCTACATCTATCCTCACTCTTGGGATGTACATTCGGGAATCCTTGGGACTGATGAGTTTATTTAGCGCATTGACGTACTTCATCGTCCACTATTGCAAGTTTCCAGTTGAAGGGCGCATTCCTCCAACGTAGTGGTTTTCTCTCGATGTTCCACCGTTTTTCTTGTTTGTTTGGGGACTTGTTGCACTTGCAAAGCAGCAATCATTTGCAAAGAGTTAACTTTAGAAGCGTCGTCTCTGTCTTGTTCAACTTCGTCCTTGGCAACAAGATCATTTACTTGGGGTCTCTTCGGGCATTCCCGCATAAGATGGCCACCGCCACATATGAAGCAGCCTTGCTTCATATTTTTGGAAGGATGTCTCACCCCTTCCTTGGACCTACTCGTGTTTCCGCTCTCGAGAACACGTATACTCTTGCTTTCAACTTCTTTCCCTTTTCCTGCATCTCTCCACTTTAGACCAGTTTCAGGGGCGTTATCGGCCTTGAAATCCATCAATGCATCGGTCGTAGCTATGGCAGTAGGCAAATCCTTGATGTTTTGACGCCTCAACTCGGTATGCGCCCAAGGTTGCAAACCCGCCATAAAGTTAAACAATCTATCCTCCTCGGACATGTCTCGAATATCTATCATCAACGAACTGAATTTCTTGACATATTCCCTCACTAGCCCGGCGTGTCTCAACCTTTGCAGGCCTTTCCTTGCAATCTATGACATGTTGCAAGGGAGAAACTGATCCTTCAATTCCTTTTTAAAGGCATCCCAAGTTACGATCCCATCTGGGTTGGCACTAGCATCTACCCGATAATCTAGCGCGCCACCAAAGCTTTGCATTCCCCATAAGATACATGCTTGTAATTGAGACTTTTTCTTCATCGGGGATATGGGCAGCCTTAAAGTATGTCTCCATATCCCACAAGAAGTTCTCGAGTTCTTTTGAACTATGAGTTCCCATGAACGACTTCAGGTCCGACACTTTGACTTTCGAGGATGGCCAATCCTCGATAGAGCGTAGTGCCCGCTTTATTATCCACAAGTCGTCGGTGAAGTTTTCCAGCTTATCATTAACGGCCCTAGTAAGGGACGACATTTCCTCTTCACAGGTAAATAGTCGTCCTTCCACAAATGGGGGTAAGTTATTTATGACTTTGTGGAGTTTCCCCATCCTGTCTTCGAGTCTACACATTTGATCAAAGACAGACACTTGCGCAAAGGTCTCCCGGGCTTGACCCAACAAAGTTTCCAATAGAAGAACTCGTTCTTCTAAGGCAGCGAACTCTTGTTGTTGGACCATTGCACTTAACAAATCTGCACCAGAACCCGAATTGGGCTCTGATACCACTTGTCACAAGGGTAAATTCTCAACTCCAAATTTTTCACCTTGTGCGGCACTAGTTCCGCTCACGGCACTAGTCACCTTTGACGTTCGCTCACTCGTCGTTTGTTAGTGAACGTAGATACACAGCGGAATATAATTATGGGAACAAGCTTTGTCGGAACACCTTTGTTTTATTCAACACGAATATGTACAAGGCACTATATACACATTTCTATTTACAACACACTTTTTCTAACCCACTCGTTATACTTTTTTCCCACACAGACGACAATTATTAATAGTGATGGACATGCCCCATCATGTAGCAACACACTGTTTCGGCAAGGGTCGTATCGTTTCGAGGGTCGCGTCGTTTCCCAAGAGATGCATCAGTTCGAGGATCGTGTCGTTTCGGCAAGGATCGTATCCGCTCGATCTTTGCCCGTACCTAGCTTTCGGACCCTTCCAGGTACTCCTTGGACTCTTTTGGGAATACTCGAACTCGGCCTTGAGCCAACTCCGAATACTCAAGGCTTGCCTCGGAACACTCGGATACTCGGGGCTTGCCTCGAAACACCCGACGAGGTGTTCGACCCTGTCCCGCTCCATCATCCTCGAAAGCTCGAACACTTGAACCGGCACCTCGATCGCCCTCGCATGACTCCGCATCAATGCATGTCATGAACTAAGGCACTCACACCTTAGCGTCATCTGCCCGAGACATTGTCGGAATGATTGGCTCATATATTAATTAATGAAAATAAGTCATGATAAAATCTTTTTTTATAAAGCATATGATTTATCTCCATTAATTTGTGCACATGTCAATCATCTCATTAGTCTAACATAATATGTAACATCATTATATAATAGTGGATCTCAATCGTTGAATTTTGATCAAGTTAGTCTTCTTATCGAATACCCCCATGAAATTACTATAGAAATTTTCAATCGGTCGACTCTATTAACCTCGATTTAGAAGTACCCCGGCCTATATTTACGTCATTGACTTGGCCATTATAATATTCCTAAAAGAGTTTCAATTTGGCGGATAATTCGGCAATACGATGTTTCTGTGAAAAAACGTTGTAATAAATAATTTCTATATATAAATCAGACCAGCTGTTCAGCCAAGGAAACACATACATACATTCTATTAATTCTATCATCTCTATCAAACAAAAAATATCCGAAAAAAGACGATATTTTCAATCTAAGCAAATTTAAGGTTGTAATATCACATATTTTTTTTAGGAAAAATAATATCTCAGAAATAATGATGGCAAAACCGGTGGAGAGCTCTCCGATTCCGGTAGTGAGCAGCAGCTTCTGTTTTCCTCACACACATGATCTAGAAATTACTAGAAAGATCTGGAAGCTCGGAAACGGAAACTTCGGCGTTAATGATGAAGATGGCAACCTCATCTTCAAAGTTAGAGAGCCAGCCTTCACCTTCCGTGAGAAGAGGGTGATTCTCGATGCCGCCGGCTTGCCGGTCGTCACTCTCCGAGAGAAGGTACCGCTGATCTCTCTCTTACATTTTGATGTTATGATTTATTGTTTAATTTAAAGTTTGTGCAAGGGTTAGTTTATTTGTTTAATTGTGGACTAAAATTGTTTAAATTATGTTATGTTTTTGTTTTACGAGTAAATTATCGATCCCGGACAAAATAATCCTGTTTTATTTCCGCGTCAATAGTTGCGTTTTCAGTTTGATATTTATGTTTTTGATTTTGGAGTAAAATAATTTACCATAATTAGTCCACAATATTAAAAAAAGGAGTTATGCTAAGCAAATATTATCATAAACGTATATATATAGTGGAACATTAGTATAATAAAAGATGAGTGATTGAGATTATGCGTTAGTCGAGTAAGTTACTACCTTGTTTGAGTTTGACTCATTTAATATCAAATGAGCTAAAATTTGATTCATTTAATACTTCGAGAACTTTATTATCTAATACTTAAAGCTTCATAAATTAAATCAACCTTTATGAGAGTTTCATGAACTCTCTAAATTTAAATTTAAATAATTATCAATTTATTTAAAAATAAATTATTTTAAGATGGAAAATATCATGTTTACTCAAATTCATTCTTTTCTATAACTAATAAAGTTAATTAAATTTTATTATATTTATTACTAATTAAGTCTTAAAAATATTAGATATATAGAGTTAATAATTTTACATTCCACATAGAGTTAATAATTTGTCTTGTTTAGATAACGAGGTTCGCTAAACAAATTCAAACGAACATTTATAAGTCAATACGTGAATAAATCACCTATTTTGCTGCGCTACTTGAGATATAATACAAAAATATCACAACACAGGCCACGTCTATGCGTAGTAGATGGAAGGTGTTTAGAGGGGAGAGCACAGACGATAAAGACCTCATTTTTAGTGTAAGAAGATCTTCAATGTTCCAAATGAAGACCAAACTACATGTGTTTCTAGCAAACAATAAATTTGAGAATGTTTGTGATTATACTGTACAAGGAAGCTGGTTTGAAAGATCTTGTAAAGTTTATGCTGGAAATTCCTCCACAATCGTTGCCCAAGTAAGATCATTCTTTAGTCTCTTGTTTGTTGAGAAAATTGCATTTTGATTCCATAAAACATGGTTCTATATTTTACTTTGGTTCTCGTGGATTTACTTTTAGTCTCATACTTTCATGTCGATCTTATTATAGTAATGTTTTTCTATATGTCGCCCCAATAATTGGCATTTCCGGTCAAAAAATATTCTATAAGTTATTCACAACAGAACATGTCATTAATAAGATAAAACTGAGATAACTTATGGTATTTTGAATCGATAGATGTACTACAAGCTTCTGGTGTAACATCCTCGCACATCGGCGATTACGACTCCGCCTTTCAATTTTTTAAGATTACATAGTAGAGTTTTTGGGGAGTGAAGAAATAGGATTTGCAATTGGGGGTTGAACTTCTTGCCTCTAATCTGTCTTTGGCATCGTTCCATACATTTGTTCTTGGTTCACTAACAAGCATGTGTATTGCACGTGAATGACATTGGTGACTCGTTAATTTTAGGATCAGAGTTACAAATTTTTTGAGGAGATTAAAAATAAATCTATTCTAAACTAACACGAAATTAGACCTTGTCCCATGAAAAAAAAAAAAAGTAATTCGCTTGTTATTCATTTATTAATTACGTAAACTTGTGTGACATTGTCTCCTAAATAATATTTTACAAGACCAATGCTTTTAATTGCGTGATATCATCTCCCCAATCTAATTTATTGGTTCTATTTTCTGATCGATCTCATAATTTTTTTTCAGATGCACAAGAAGACATCAGCATCAAGTATATTTCTGGGGAAGGACAAGTTTATGGTGACAGTGTATCCAAAAATTGATCATGCCTTCATCGTTGCTCTTATAGTCATCCTTGATGAAATCAATACACCTAGTGATTAATTAGATTTCAATTTCTTTTCTTTTTTTATAAAAGGGTACAATATATATGTTGCTAGAATCGTGTATTGAAAATTGTTGTATATGATACATTATTTCTTAATATTAATGAATGTCAATTATTAGTTACTTAGTGTAGCACTAATATATGTATGTTATATTTATGCACAAGATTGTTGTACACTATATGTTGTAGATCGTATGATGTGGGGCTGTAAAATGTGCTATCTCGAATCGAGTATCACCAAACTCGAGTTAGAGCTTGTCACGAAAAATTGGAGTTTGAGCTGGAGCTTAAATTTTGATGCTCGAACTCGACTCAATGTGAAACTCGTCAAGCTTTTATATACTTCATTATTTTATTTTATTTTTGATATAATAAAATTTTAAATTATTTATACATGATATGAGTAAATATGTAAATAAGTAATAAAATTAGAGGCAAAAAAATGAATAATACCAAACTCGATAAGACTCGTGACCCTAGTTCCAACTCGAAACTCAACTCAAGCTCGAGCTCAATAAGGCTCGCAAGCTTAGCGAGTCGAGCATCTTATAACTTGAGCTCGAAGCCTACTGGAGCTTAGGTCTGCTAGGCAAGAAGTAAGCAAATTATAAAATTCTCCACAATTGATTTGCTTGACACCCATGTTAAATTATTTTGGGGGAAAACATGGGAATATTGAGTGAGTTGTGAATGAAGATGAGCAAAAGAACAAAGTTATAGTGGTTCCCCGATCAAGTGATGATCGGTACATCCACTGTGCAACACCAGAAGAATTCTATTGGATGAATCACGCAATTACGGAGGGTTCTCTCTAGATATATCACCTTCTCTTAGCTCGCATGCACAGCATGCAACAGCTCTAGATCATGCACAGCTCGGGTGAGGGAATATTACACAGAGGGTATCGTCAGGTGATTATTGAGGTTGACAATGGTAACATTTTGAGTGCTCTGAGAAATACAGATGAGGAGTGGAGGGGTAATAGGGGTTTGCTCGAAGGAATAAAAGACCTTGTCGATAGGGATTGGAGGTTGGAGATGAGGCAAATATACAGAGAAGCTAATTCAGTGGCGGATAGTATGGCTCGGATGGGAGCGAAGATGCCTTGCGGAGTCAAATATTTCGAGCAACCACCTGCTGCTGCTCTGATGTGGATGTCGCATGATGCAGCTGGATGATCTCACTATCGAGCGGTCGTAGTGTAAGTCAGGCTTAGCCTCATTTTTTGTTAAAAATAAAATATATTACACAAATGATCCAATTACAATTAGTTATGATAATGGGCCCACAACAGCTAATCATGGGTCACTAATAAACCCAACAGAGAGAGAATAAACAGCTGTCAGCAAGCTTATCAAATTCATCACCGAAGCTCAAACCATGCAGCTACAACAATCATGCATACACTCTGCTCCACCTTGGGGAATTTAGAGACTACCATCTTTATGCAACTGTTAAATCCGCATGGATACTGACGGGGATGAACGACGTGTATTTTTTTAATTTGCATACGACACAAAACTGTTTTATATAAAACAAAACGATGTTGTTAGTTGGCAAAATCAAATTAGCAAAACCAAAAATTGAAACATCAAATGGCAATCCCAATCTGCACATCCTAATCTTTCAAAATTAATTTTGCCAACTAACAACATTATTTTTATTTTTTATGAAAAACGGCATCCTTTTATATCATGCATAATAAAAAAATATAAAATTCACATCACTTATTTGGGTGAGCATGTGCACGTGTATACAACTCCTGAATAACCGCATTTTTAACATGATCATCGTTATGGGATAGCAATTCATGACGGGATGAAGCATGGGATACTTTTACTTATGGAATAAATTTCCAAGTTGACCGAAACATGGTACAGTAAAACCTCTATAAATTAATATCCTTAGAATCATGAGATTTTATTAATTTAGAGAGATATTAATATATCGATAAATTAATAATGTATTAATTAAAAGAAAATTTCTCAATTCATCAAATATAACTTCGATAAAAATATTGTGTACAAATAAACTGTACATAATATTCCAATTAATAAAAAATAAATGGATTCATGTATTTGCTATTGAAGATATTCATGTATCAAATTATTATTTATATCAACTAGACTAATTTATGTACTTAATAATTCATTGTTTCAATTCAATGTTGTGTTCACGAATTTATGAATTTGTTGAAACTAATTGAATAAATTCATGTATCTATTAAATTCATTGTATTTTATCAAATAATAAGTTAAAAAAACTATGTACTGATTTATTGTAACTAATTACACATATTCATTCATGAAAAGTAAATAAATTACTATATAAATCTCAATATCGAAAGAAAAAACAATACGATCATAACACCAACTATGACCTCTCATCTAAAAGGTATCAAAAAATCATTTATGACCGACCAAATGCATAAGACACTATGTGAGTACAAGAGAGACCACCCTACATACTCAAAAAAAATTACAAAGAGTGGGTTAGAGGAAAAATATAATTTGAAAGTTAGTCAATGTACACTATCAAACACTAAATTCGAATAAAAAAAAAACAAATTACAATAGATTCATATTTTAGTAAGTTACTATCGTAGTAAATGTAATATTTATGAATTATTAATTTATAATTTTGATGTGACTTTTATATTTATAAAGAAATTTTCAAAAAATTATTATATTATCATCTTCTCGAATTAGATGATTTTTTACACTGACCCAAATCGGAAACAGAGAAATTTATTATTTAAGAGAATTTATTAATTTATATAGTATTTGATTTAACGAGGTTCGGTTTTATATACGTACACATATTTTTCCCATTTCTTGAAGAATTTGGAGTTCATTATATTAAATAATTAATATATTTATTTGTGTTACCCTAATATGAATGGGACTTGCAGTCTTGTATGTTGTAAAGCTTTCTAGTCCCAGCGTTCGAGCCGCCGCTAATCTCGTCTCGATCCTTCTGTGAATCACAACATTAGCCACAAACCCTTGTTCAGCTTCTAGGGTTTTGCTCGAGAAGAAGCACATTTTCATCCATTTCCTCAGTGCAGTTTTCAAATCGGAAGTCGAGATGCATGCGCCGGTCCTCGTCCTAAGTAACTCTTCTTCCGCATTTCACTTTAATTTTCGCTGTTCGTATCTTTTTTATTTGCTTATGTTGCTGTGTTAATGTGTTTTCTGAGCGACTGAAGTTCGGATTACTCACGCTTTCGCTGGATTTATGCATCATTTTAAAATTCTCTTGGATTTTGAGTTATCCTATGTTTGCATAACCCTCGTCTTTTCGAGACCTGTGTTCATGAAATGCTGTACTTTGTTATTTTCTAGCTTTAGATGCACGATGTGTTGCGCCTTGATGTGCGATTTTCGATGTGAGGGGGTCGTTTTGTAGCTGACAATTGAATTAATTTAACTGGTTCTTTTCATTTGCGTCGAAATGTGGATAGAAGTAATTGATTGTGAGTCCAGTGCCAGAGATCTAACATTTCGTAATTGCTTGGACTCATAAAATGTTTGAGTGCGTTAAAGTTACACTAGGCTAGGGACACTGCCTTCTCCTTTTCTTAGTTGGAAATATGCTTTCCCCGCCGGTTTCTCTCGTGCTCATGTAGTTAACTTTCTGTCGAGGCAGAGGATTCGTTGAAGCGGGAGTCTGGAAGCAAGGTTCAACATGCTAATATCCAAGCATCCAAGGTAGTACTCTTTGTTACGGTCTTATTTTCAAGTAATCCTGGTTGTGTCTTTTTTGTATGCCCTTCACTCACTTTGATCTTAGGATCATGTTTTGCTTTAAACATTTTTTCTTCTCTCATGTTTTAAATTTCCACTAATAAAAGGCTTTTGATGATTCTTTTAAACAATTTGCTAGTTTATTGTGTAGGTGATGCTTTAAAGATCAAACATGTAGCCTGTTTGCGTAAGTAGGATTATGAAACCAACAGTTTTATGTTTATCATGGGATGACAAAGGAACTTACGGTACTGGTTATAGAAGTGGCCTAGTCCTAGTGGTTTTAAACTATAGATGATCTTAAAATTGCAAATTACATAGCTTGTTAACCCTGCATTTTTACATAATTTTCTTCAAATTCTTTTTGCATGGAATTCGCCTTATTTCCTTTTTTTTTTCCAAATGCATGATATGACATAAATGGGAGATCATGGGAATGTTGGTTTATGCACTAAGGGCATGGGTGCTTGGTAATGTGAGGAAAATGGGGATGAGGGTTTGTGAACTTGAGGAACGTTTATTGATTTTACTTGTTCAATCCTAGTTCATGTTTACTTTGAATTGATGGCTATTGTTTCTTCATTATTCCATCAATTGACTTGGACATTTTGTGTTGCACTTGACAGGCTGTTGCTGATATTATACGTACTACTTTGGGTCCACGTTCTATGTTGAAAATGCTACTTGATGCAGCTGGAGGTGTTTTCTCTAGACTCTATTACAGATTGTGCATCACTGTAATTTGGATGAGTAGAAGAAAAATCAGAATTATGTTGCTTAGTGAATATAAGATCCAGAAAGGGTTTTATTTCTAGTTGGATGACATTCTTGATATCATTCATGTTTTTATTTTCTTTGTACACTGAAACACCTTTCTTACTTTTACAGGAATTGTAGTGACCAATGATGGAAATGCTATTCTCCGTGAACTGGATGTGGCACACCCAGCAGCGAAGGCATGTTTTTCCCCCCCTTCAGTTGACATTAACCTATTTCCAGAATGATTTGGTTCTTAATGGACAAACGGAAGAAACCAGTTTTGCAATAGTCGGACATTTATTTTGTATTCTATAAAGGCCTATGAGTGTACATCTTACTAAAACTTATGACTCTTTTTGTGTTTCTGCCTCTTTTGCTGGTAACAGTCAATGATCGAACTAAGTCGAACCCAGGATGAGGAAGTAGGAGATGGGACAACATCTGTGATTGTCCTTGGTATGACTTTAGTGTACTTGAAATTTAACTTTTTTTCGTCAAAGCACATTATACATCAAGTATATAACATTTGCAATTGTACTTCTGTAAGTTCACTTGTATAGTTACACGTGCATGTTTGAAGCTGGAAATGACAGTCCTGTCATATGGACTTGTTTGCATTTTACAATAGTGAACATTCTAGGTCACTCTCAAACCTATTTTTACATTTGTATGTATGTGTTTTATTTTGTTTTCTTTTTCGTATTCAAATATATCCAATATGGTTCGACATGGAAGTTTCAATTGAATGACTTTTTTCGAAAACTGCATTTTGATGATTTATACATATCGATATATCTATATGGATATTCACTTGGACTAACATGCACATGTTTTTCATAAAATTGAAAATCAGTATCCTTATTTTTGAATAATGTGTGTTGAAGCTGGAGAAATGCTTCATGTTGCGGAAGCTTTTATCGACAAGAACTATCATCCCACAGTCATTTGCCGAGGTAATAATAAATTCTATTGAATCCTTGATGAATACATAAATATCTATGCTCACAAGTTCCTTTCAATTTGATAAAGCTTATAACAAAGCACTGGAGGATGCTGTTGCTGCACTTGACAAAATTGCAATGACTGTAGATGTTAAAGATCGTAAGTTCATTTCTTTTGTTTTCTTTACATATAATTTGCCAATGCCATGTAATTTTGTGACTTATTTGATATCTCAAACTGAATTTAATGTCTTTCTTTCCCGTACTAACTTAAATCCACCCGATTTTTATAATACTTTTGATGATCATATATCATATTCTATTTCTTCAACAATTTCTGGTATACCAAAAGTTTCTTTGATACCCGATCTACTTGGCTAATTGTCAGATTTGATTTTAGTAATTTTTGGCATGCAGTTAGATTTTGACAGTTCCTCTAGATTTATTTTCATTAGTTGGTCTTTTTTATGCTTTTCTCGGACCTTTTCTGTTAATATACTTAGTGAAAAACATTTCGAATATTTGTCATGCGTAGGCTGTCAAATGCTGCACATCAAAGCTATTCAAACCGAATTAATAGCTCAATATGTTTCATATGGCTTATTCAGCGTTTTGTTGTTTGTATTCTTTAGGCATTTGCACTTCTTTCATCAAGCTATGAATATATTATTTTCTCATTTTGGCAGGTGCAACAATGTTGGGGCTCGTCAAGAGTTGTATAGGGACAAAATTTACCAGTCAGTTTGGGGATTTGATCGCTGTAAGTAATCTAGTAACTATTAACTGCCTGTGGGCATTAGTTTTGTCTTCTTTCACAGGATCTCATCTTACATATAGTATTGATGCCTGGTTTTTGCAGTCATCAAACATGCGATATATATAAAATTTTACTGACGATATCCCATATTATGATGTCGAAATATTATTGAGAAAATCATGTGTGTGGAACTCTTTTAGTGGTTGTAAAAGAAATATTTAAACTTTTCCATTGATGTAACTATTCTACAAGTTCTATCTATACATCGAAATACATATATGAATATTAAGAAAAAAGTAAAAAGAACTAAACAAACACTAATCTTACAAAAAGGGGATCCTGATTTGTAAAATTAGTCCAACTTAAGTGAGAAAAGAAAAAAATATGTCTGTTTTTTTATAATTAGTGATAAAATACATGAAAGAAAAAAATTAAGTTTGATGTAGTATTTTTATGGGAAAATTGATAAAAATGCAATTTGTTTAATATTTTATTATTAGTATTATTATTTATTTACATATATGTAATACTGTAATATAAATATAGAGTAAATAAAATTAAAAAAGAAATGTATTGTTGATAATGATGTGATTCTTTCACTGGAAAGTAGTAGTAATGATGTAAATTCTGCACACTTCTTTTATTATATATCTATATTCTATAAGTGTGTTTTTGGTTTGAATTTTAGGACTTAGCCATTGATGCGACAGCCACTGTAGGAGTTGAGGTAGGCCAAGGATTGCGTGAGGTGGATATCAAGAAATACATTAAGGTGGAGAAAGTTCCTGGAGGTCAGCTAGAGGACTCAAAAGTTTTGAAAGGGGTCATGATTAACAAAGATGTTGTGGCTCCTGGTAAAATGAAAAGAAAGATAGTAAATCCAAGAATTATTCTTCTTGATTGCCCTCTTGAGTACAAGAAAGGTGAGAACCAAACTAATGCTGAATTAATGAGGGAAGAAGATTGGAGTGTTTTACTGAAAATGGAAGAGCAGTACATTGAGGACCTATGTGCTCAGATACTGAAGTTCAAACCAGATTTAGTAATAACTGAAAAAGGACTAAGCGATCTTGCTTGCCATTATTTTAGCAAGGCTGGCGTGAGTGCAATCCGAAGACTCAGGAAGACCGATAACAACAGAATTGCCAAGGCTTGTGGGGCAGTAATTGTTAACAGACCTGACGAATTGCAGGAATCTGATGTTGGTACTGGTGCTGGGCTTTTTGAGGTGAGGAAAATAGGTGATGAGTTTTTCGCTTTTATTGTTGACTGCAAGGATCCGAAAGCCTGCACAATCCTTTTGAGGGGTGCTAGCAAGGACCTGCTGAATGAAGTGGAGAGGAATCTGCAGGTATGTGATTGAGTTTATTATCCAAATACAGATTCATTTAAGCAGCTATTCTGAGTTTTCTATTTGTTTTTGTACAGGATGCAATGTCTGTGGCAAGAAACATAATAAAGAATCCAAAACTTGTTCCTGGTGGAGGTGCTACTGAGCTGACCGTATCAGCTATGCTAAAGCAAAAGAGCTCGTCTATTGAGGGCATAGAGAAGGTAAGCAATTAATTTGCATTATTACTGTTGGCTGTTGGTTTGCTGGTAACGAGTTTCAAACACGCCTCTTCTCCTTCAGTTTGGTATCTGTAAACCCTACTGGGAATGTTACCCATTTATTATCATTAGAAGCTGCCTTAATGTACAATCTAGATAACATTGTTTTTTTCGATTTTGTACTCGCTGCAAAAATTGTTATCTTGATACTGATATGGATTTTAAATTATGTAATTGGTAATCACAAACAAGACTTTGGCAATTATCTACTAATAGTTGGCTCTTATTTCCAAAGAAGTTGCTCCTTCAGACTTTCATCTTGATAACTTGCTTATCCATCTTATAGCCCTGATATGGAGAAATACACAAAAACTTTTCATCCAAGTAACATTTCTATGATGATTATTGTCTGTCCTATTGAGGCTTGTGGTGAAGCTACCTGTTTGTCATGTGTCTAATATCTGTTAGGATATAAGGAGACTCCCATGTTGATTTTATATTAAGGTTTTTTATGCTTGATTCTGGACAGTGGCCTTATGAAGCTGCTGCAATTGCATTTGAGGCTATTCCCAGAACTTTGGCTCAGAATTGTGGGGTCAATGTGATTCGAACCATGACTGCCTTGCAAGGGAAGGTACAGTATCTTTATTATATATGTCCTGGAGAAATTTCTAAATTAAGGTCTGTTATTTATATGTTTGATCTTTTTTAGCATGGCAATGGTGAGAATGCTTGGATTGGCATAGATGGGAACACCGGAGAAATTACTGACATGAAAGAGCGCAAGGTATGACTTTGGGTTTGCCCATCTTTTATTTCCTTCATGTATGGTGCCTGCATTTCTCCTTACATGACACGATAATCTACTTGATGATAATTCATTAGTGTTTAGTCTTGTCGGATTCAGATCATTGTCAAACTGACACATGAGGATCCAAATGATTTGTATTGGATTCTTGTGAGGTATGGATCAAATAATCCCTTAATTGTATCAGATGCAGATAGATATGCATTAATAAATTTATCAAAGTACCATTATTTCTCAACTCCACATATTTTGTCTTAAATCTTGTTATTAACTTTATTTGTTTTTGTGTTTATCGGTTTCTTCTTGTTTTTATTGGATATGATTCATATTTGGATCCTTATCTTGTTACTGATCAGATTATTATTCAATCCTTATCGTGCCATGTTTTTGCTTAATATTGGAAGTGGATCAAGCATTCCCTCAATGTATCAGATACAAATTAAATCTTAAGGGATAGATGCAATAAGGATCTAATCCGCACAAATTGCCTTAGTTTCTCCCATTTTTATGAGTTGTTTTGAGAAGAGAGAAACACCTCGTATGTTATCTAGATTCCCAGGCTATAATAATGAAATGGAGCAAGTTTTATCTAATGTATGCGTTCTTAGCAGTTCTGTTTCTAATTCCGGAAATGTTTTGTCTATTTCCTCTTTGAATGCACGTTTTCCAGTCTAATTTATAATCTCCCTGGATGTTTAGATATGGGATTCATACAGCGTGAAAGCTCAGGCATTTAAGACAGCCATTGAAGCTGCTTGCATGCTTTTGAGAATTGATGACATTGTTAGTGGCATCAAGAAGAAGCAAGCAGCATCTCAGGCTCCATCGAAGCCTCAAATCGAGCAAGAAGGTGACGCGGACAACGAGAATATGATTCCGGAGTGAGAAGAATGGATGGCCGTCCTTGATCTGTAAATGAAATTGTCTGTTTTGGTATGCGTCGTCTTTCAGTTAGTTCCTTTGATCTAATTAGATTACCATTTTGTTGGAGTTGACTGAAGCATCTACTTTTGACAAGAATTTCTGCATTGTTTTGTGGTTTGAGTTTGATCATGTGAATTAATTGGCTATCTTGTGTGCCAATTGTTTTGGTGAAAGCAATGCATATGCATTAATGGGATACTTTCCTATTAGACAGTTGAATCTAGGAGCTTTTGCTTGCGTTTTTATTTATTTGGTTTATGTAGTTGGAACTGATAAAATTCTAGATTATGAGGGATTATTAATCAAGGATTTTTTTCTGCCCTTTAGGCATGATTTATTAATGAGGGATTATTCCTAGTCCTTTTACACTTTTTTTTTTCGGAAAATTCTTTTTATTTTGGTGTGGATGTTGCAGACGTTACTTTATGTGGTTGTAATACTTTTATTTTTGCCAGATCCGTACTTTTATGATAAATTATTCAAAATTTTCAGTTACACGACATACAATTATGTAAATTTTGTTCAATTATGTGATATATTGATTTGTTATAAAAGTTGATAAAATTTAGATTTTAACCCTTGAATTCGGCCTGGTCCCTTGCTACATGATATGTTATATTTACCTTCACTCAAGTTTGGGCCAGCTCATCCGGAATCAGCTCGTGGACGTGGATATCTGCTACGACTTTCGTAAACTGAATATTCTTTTTTATTTTATTATATTATATTCTGCTTTCTTCTGGTTTTTCTGCTGGTGTCCGTCTCTTGTTTGCATATGGCCTGGTGTTCTCATACATCACAATATTTAAATTCGTTGTTCTAGTTTTGTCTTCAACGTTGTCCTTTTGATAAAAATGAATAAAGATTCCAACCACCTGAATAAATTAATTTTAATTCCCAATTTGTCGCTTCTCCATATACTTATTTCAACCTTTTCAACAATAATGATTAGCGCTAAAAAAAAATAATAATAATAGTTAGCCAGGTCTTTTCTTTTTCGCTTTTTAAACCTTTGTTATTTCAATTTTATATTTGATGGGATTGTATAGAAAAATGCCTGCGCTTTTCTCTTCTCCAATAGAATGAAAGTTCACCAAATTAGAGCCTTGTTTATTTCCAAATTGCAATAGGTCGGACGAGCGTAGTCTCGGTGTTTAATTTGGTATTTGCCGGCGAGTTACACAACATCGACTTGTGAAAAATATGAAACCGATACGATATATTTCGAGTTAACTTGGGTGTCAACTGTCAAGCTCGAACTTAAGTTCGAGTTAGATGTTAATATTATTTATATTTCTAGTTCTAAACACATTACTTAATTACATATATTTATCGATATTATATATCAATTCAAACTTGATTAATGACTTTGAATAATATCAAAAATTCGTGTTAACCCGCCTAAATGATTTAGACACATTTAAATAAACTATTCTCATGAATTGAACTCAATTAAATAAGATAGAGTTGAGTCAAATAAACAAATGATTTGTCTAAATCATTGAGGCAATTACAAGACATCCTCTTCATTAAAGCTATCCATTCTTATTTTTAATAAATTCGCATGTTCTTTTAATTTAACAATTAATCTATACAGAAGTATTTGAAAAGGAAAAAAGAAAAAACTAGTAGTATAATAGTAATATATATGTGGATTATGGAGTGTGATCAATGCAATTATGCAAAACCGTTTTCTCTATCTTTTCAAAAAAAAAAAATTGAAAACAGACCCACAAAAATGGAGGCACTTTTTTTATTCCCACTCCGGCGCTCCCCGCGCTCGCTGCCGGCCAAATATATAAAGGCCGTAAATATAAAATGGATTCTCTCTCATCTCTCTCACTATATCTATACACTCACGTATGGTGATCTACGGTTAGTCCACCGGGAAAACCACTGACTATTTACCACTGCGATGGCTGCCT
>AYJT01073967.1:0-21263 GCA_001278415.1 Ocimum tenuiflorum
TGATTGCGTTCCGTTATTAGTGTGTTTTTTCTGTTGGCGAGGGTGTAGAAATATTTTATTTTGTGCGATTGAATCTGATCCTGTAGAAGATGTGACTTGTGAGCATCAGAGTATATTTTTTTTGGATCAATTCTAAAGCGATGGGTCCCTCTTGATGAGATAGTGCTATTCTTTTTTATCTTTAAAAGTGAATTAGCTGCCTTTTGGCATCATTGTGCTATTCGTTTTATTATCGTTGAACACTATTATCTTATTCAACAATCTACATATTCGTCACGGCTGTTATTGCACAAGTTCACACCTTTAAGTATCTGAAGCTAGTTTTATAGTTCCAAGTTCCTACTAGGAAGGGAAAGCAGAAGGCCGTGGAGCCTGTAAAATTAATCACTATTCCTCTAATTAACCGGACAGAGTTTCTAGATAAATTCGACAGTGAGAAGAGAGATATGTACATGATGCGGGGAATGGATATGCAATATGATCACTCGTAGATATCACAAAATTTTGCTAACAGAATACTCTTATTTGTGTGGTATTGAAAACGTTTACGATTCTTAAGTAAATATGAGGAGGTCTCCCATTAGACTGTCTAAATTATTTAAGTAGGTTTGAGTTTAAGATCCACGATGAGTGTGGATTTGAGTTCAGGATCTAAGGCGGATATGAGTTTGGATTGGTGGAAATGAACCATTTAGATCAGCCTAAATGATTTAGGCGGCCTAACAAAAGTTTTTGTCAGTAAATATAGTTTCTTACACAAAGGCAAATTAGAAAGTAAAGGAATTCCAGAAAACGTGTGAAATTTTATGGTATATATTGGAATTTTATATGCAGCCTATAACCACTAATAATGAAAATAAGGAAAAAATTTGCAAAGTAGTACTGTATGTAACGTATATACAACAGTATCTCTCTGGCACATGCTCCATTTCTTAAAATTTCGAGCATCCTGCTTGCAAAATCTCTTCTGCAAATATTGACCGCAACTAACTGTAGATTCTGTTTACTCCAACTCGTTCTTTTTGGTGCAGTTTGTCAGTAGAAAAATATCCTAATAACCGGATGCTTGGTCGTCGTGAAATTGTCAATGGAAAGGTACATTGATGCTTAACAATTAGCCAACTAGGTCTCTATATAAATTTTTCGACATTTTCATGGAAACTTGTTGTCTAAGCATTATCATTCTTCTGCCTCACCAGCCAGGTAAATATGTATGGATGACTTACAAAGAGGTGTTTGACATAGTGGTCAAAGTTGGTAATTCCATCCGCAGTTGTGGCATCGAGGAAGTAAGTATCACAAGACTTAGTTTTGACGTTAAATTTTCTTAACATGTTAAAGTTAATTTGTTGCACGCTCTGACAAGTTCATTTGTACCTATGCTGTTTCTTCCAGAATTCTAGATTATAGCTATTATATATTTATGATGCATTGTGTTTTTTATGGCTGCAAATCACTGTTTACAATTAGATATGTTTCCTGTGACCCGCCAACTCATTGTAGTTTTTCTTTGTTAATTTACTTTTGCTAGTAATTGATTTTGGGCAAGGTTCCTATCTCACCCTCATTTTGATCGACTGATAATGTAGGGGGGACGTTGCGGAATTTATGGTGCCAATTCTCCTGAGTGGATTATGAGTATGGAGGTGCTTTAATCATTTCTGCTCTATCTTTGTTCATCTTTATTCTTTTATGATTAAATGTGAGTACTCCAAGAACAAATGGACTCCATACCCTCAGTTTTCCTATTTTATATACGAAAATGCACTGCATCCTAAGCGTCTTATGACTTACCAAAGAAGAGACCTTAAAATCTCATACTGTACTTAGTTGTTTACCTATCTAAAACTTGCTTTATCTAAATGCTATACACTTTGAATCGTATCACTTTTCATCTGCTGGTCTAATGAATAATTTGAAAGTGTGATACATAAAAAGGACCCAGGAATTTTTTCATGTGATCTCTTTGCTGTGCAGTTGGTGGAAGTATGGTATAGTTCAAAGCAACAAGTGCTTTCTTTCTCACTTTATATACTTTTGTCTTTTGTAATCACTATTATTAGCAGCATCCGGGCATATAAGGAGGTATCACTATTATCTGGAAATAAATTTCTCTGTATTGATTGTGAAATGTAATAATTTTTGCAGGCATGTAATGCCCATGGACTCTATTGTGTCCCTCTATATGATACGTTAGGTATGTAATTGTTCCTCATTTACTGTTATTAATGTACTTTACTGCATAACTTTTGTGAAGAAAAAAGGCTACCTTAAGCTTATATATTTCAATTTGTGTTGAGATTCATTATTTTTTAGTAGGTATTCAGCTAGAGTTTAATTTTTTCCATTGGATGGTTTAGGGGCTGGAGCTATTGAGTTCATCATCTGTCATGCTGAAGTTGCACTTGCCTTTGTAGAAGAGAAAAAGATCTCGGAGGTAAAGTTGTTAATTAAAGAAAATGAATTTTTGAGTTTATATTATATGTATGGAAGTTATTGCAGTTGTTATTCTTCTGACCACAAAATAGATTTTATGGATAGATTTGATTTGATTTTATGCAGTGAATGCTACAGCGCAGCACTTACATGTTTGATATATTTTACCAGGATATTAGAACAATTAAATTATGCTTACTTATTTTTCCTCCCAAAAAAAACTTATGCTTACATGTTGGATTTGCAGCTTCTAAAAACATTTCCAGCTGCAGCTAATCACTTGAAAAGTAAGTACTTTGTGGAGTCAGGTTACCTTTTGATCAGTGTTAATTTATGCTTGTGACACTGATGTATCTACTTACTACTAAATTTTCAGCAATTGTAAGTTTCGGAAAGGTAAATTCTCAACAGCAGGAAGAAGCTCAAAAATATGGGGTGGCTATGTATTCTTGGGATGAATTTTTGTCACTGGTAAGCTGTTGATATTGATATGTTATTTCTTTCTCTAGTTTTAGCATTTGGATTTTCTAACTGTAAAAATGAACAGATATTCATACATAGGTTTTTAGTGGGAGGCTTGTTAACTGATATTTCTGTTTTATCCTATGTCCTGGTTGACTGAGTTTTTCTCAGAAAATAATTTGTGCCATAAATTCATTTGAATGGGAAAAATGCTCAAACTTATTCTTGCCAACTAAAACTATTCAGAAGGCTTTTTAATTTGAAAATTTCAACTATAAATTGATGGAACAAATCAGTTTGTGGGCTAAGGGATGTTGGTGGGATAACCATGTTAACAGACTTTGCATTTTCTCAGTATGTCATATGTTTAGCTAATCCAAAATTAGAATCTTTAATCCAGTAGCAACTGAAATGTTATATCTTGTGCAGGGAGCAAATAAAGAATTTGATCTTCCAGAGAAGAAAAAAACTGACATTTGCACTATAATGTATACAAGTGGAACCACTGGAGATCCTAAAGGAGTCTTGATTTCCAACAACAGCATTGTCACTTTAATAGCTGGCGTAAAACGTCTACTCGAAAGTGTCAACGAATCGGTACTTACACATAGAATTTAATTGAGAGATTTTGAATCTAACTGTTGGGATTCTAATACAAAAAGAGGTTCCAGACAATCAAATTAAAAAAGAAACATGCAGTTTTCAGTTTTGCTTATTTTGCAGCTGACAGTAAATGATGTGTATCTGTCGTACCTTCCATTGGCCCATATCTTTGATCGTGTTATTGAAGAGTGTTTCATCAATCATGGGGCCTCAATAGGATTTTGGCGTGGGGTAAGTAGGCTATATTTGACACATCGATCAATAGATGGAGAGCACACTCAACAATATATGTTATTTTCTTATCACAGGATGTTAAATTATTAACTGAAGATATTGGAGAGCTTAAACCAACTATTTTCTGTGCAGTTCCTCGGGTATTAGATAGAATTTATTCAGGTTGGTATCTGTCATTGAGTATTGTTGATAATTAAAAGTTTGCTTAACATGGATTTGTATGTTGTTGCTGCTGGTCATATTTCTTGAAGTAAAATTCTCTCCCAATAATTGACAAAATATTGTAGTTCCTTGTGATAATAAAATCCTTAACCGGAAAACAACTTTGCAAAGTTATTGGTTAATTTTTCTTTTTTTATATGGTTCTCCAACCACCTGAAAACCATCCTAAATAATGTATTATTTGAACCCTAGAGTTCAGAAATTTAATGTTTTAAAAACAGGATCCGACTCTCTGATTTCTGCTTTTTTTAGCGACTTATGTGTTTGTTCTATTTCAGGTTTGCAACAGAGGATAGCTGGAGGTGGTTTCATTAAACAAACCATGTTTAATTTTGCTTACTCTTTGTAAGTTCTGAATAACTCGGTCATTAATAAAGGAAAAAGGAAAAAAAAGGCATGAAATAGTGATAGTGATAAATGGAATAATTATAGTGACATTCCTTGCCAACATAAGAGTCATTTCATGGTTGTTACTCTCTATCATTCTTGAATAAACCTTAGGTGGGCCTAACTGTATAATTTTATTCTATAACTATGCACAATGTACCTGTACTTAGTGGTACAACATGACCATTTTTCCTTTAGTTTTAACACCTGACTACTTGCATGCAAAACCCTCCTTTTCCCAGAAAACTACGTAATATGAGGAGGGGTCGTAAACACGCTGAGGCAGCTCCTATGTGTGACAAAGTTGTTTTCAGTAAGGTAATTTCTATTTTACAATGGCCTTTTTCATATCTGTCCATGTCTCACAGAAGTGTGACTACGCTCCCTTGGCATGCTCTTTTAGATAAAACAAGGTCTTGGGGGCAATGTTAGGCTAATCTTATCTGGAGCAGCACCTCTTGCCTCTCATGTAGAAGAATATCTCAGAGTTGTCACATGTTCTTATGTTCTTCAAGGATACGGTATTTTCATTTGGTTTGTGAAGTTTATTTACTGCTAATTGTTTCCCATACATAGTTTCTTTATTTATTTCTTGGAGCTTGGAACTCATCACTTGCTTAATGCTTTCGGAATTGGACATTCTGACCCACGCTTTTAGTTTTGGTGGTTTCAGCAACGATGTTGGCTAAATGTTTACGTATAAATGTTTTATGATTACATGTGGAAATTTTAACGTTACACTCGTCTTCCTAATATTTTTCCTCTTTTAATATATTGTTTACGTATAAATGTTTTGTGATTACATGTGGAAATTTTAACATTACACATGTCTTCCTAATATTTTTCCTATTTTAATATATTTTCCATTATTTGATTAAAATTTTCTCAGTACTTAAATAAACATTTTCCTTTAATTTAACTTGATGATTGTTAATCATGTTCACCAGAATTTACAGACTGATGGATTGCCTTTTCTTTTATTGTCTTGTGATCAGAAGTCCAAAAGTATTTATTTATATGATATCATTGAATTTATTGAATCTCACTTATTTTCTTAATTTTTGGATGTTGAGGTGTCCTTTCAAATGTTGCTGGTCTACAGTTTTCTGGACTTCAACACCTGATTGCTGGTTGTTTTCTAGTGGTGTCTTGATGTTTTTAGTGTTTTTTGTTTATCATGCATGTAGGCTTGACAGAAACATGTGCTGGTACATTTGTTTCAATACCGGATGAGTTGAATATGCTTGGCACAGTTGGACCCCCAGTGCCCAATGTGGAAGTTCGTCTGGAATCTGTTCCTGAAATGGGATATGATGCACTTTCGAGCACACCACGTGGAGAAGTATGCGTAAGGGGAGATACATTGTTTTCCGGTTACTACAAACGCGACGACCTTACCAAAGAAGTTTTTATTGATGGCTGGTTTCACACAGGTTGCTCATCTGTTGATCATATGGAAAAGGTCTCAAGTTTTAGTTTTGTTCCTTTGTAATTCTGTAAAATCTCTGTTTTAGGTGACATTGGTCAATGGCAAAAAGATGGCAGCTTGAAAATTATTGATCGTAAGAAGAACATTTTCAAACTCTCACAAGGAGAATATGTTGCAGTAGAGAATTTGGAAAACGTTTATGGTCTAGTTCCTGCTATTGACTCGGTATGTACTGTATTTGTGGTATATTTCTGAATTCTTATCCAGATACAAGATGCTAACGGCTTCAACTTCTGCAAGGCAGTTTGAACATGTCAAGTATATTGCGATAATGATATAGGAATGCATTTTTTTATGATATTTGTTTTTCCATTATTCCAAAATATTCCGCAACATGGGATGCAACATGCAACATGGTTTGGCACACCAATTGTGGACGAGGATCTCAACTCTTACATTTTGTCGTTCCATTTTAAGCATTAGCACATATGTACTTGCAGGATGTAAATGGATCTTCAATTTGAATGCTATATCATGAACTGCCAACACTAATAATGTTTTATTTAGGTCTTCTGAGTAGCATCATATATTTTCTTTATCTATTGCAGATCTGGGTATATGGGAACAGCTTCGAGTCATGCCTCGTTGCTGTCATAAACCCAGGCAAACAAGCAGTGGAGGAATGGGCTGTAGAAGCTGGTGTATCAGGGGACTTTGAAACCCTCTGTGAAAATCAGAAAGTGAAAGAATACATTCTTTCAGAGCTTGCCAGGGTTGGCAAAGAAAAGAAGGTTTTTTCTTCTCTTTCAGGCTTCTTTGTCTGCCTCATTTTTCTAACTTCCCAGAGACTCCAATGCTCATTTTATGGGTGTTTTGAATTATTTGAAATCTTTTAATATTACTCTCTTTGCCAGTTGAAAGGTTTTGAATTCATCAAAGCTGTCCACCTCGATCCAGTCCCATTTGACATGGAACGCGACCTTATCACACCGACATTCAAGAAGAAAAGGCCCCAGTTGCTGAAGTATTACCAGGTGTGTGCTGTTTTGACCCCTCTACTATGCTTCTTTTGTAACACTGTGCTCCATTCTCTGAATGTAGAGTGTTATAATTTCCGTAGAATGTGTAATAACTGTGCCTTTAAGCATCATGCTATCTAAATCAGTAACTAGAAGCTCAGAGACCATGCTTTTAACCTATACCTTATTCTGTGTGCAATTCACTTTGACAACTGGATTTCCGTAAGACTTGTACTGGGCAGTTATGCAGACCTATGAATTATTTGCGCCTATTCTTAATTTCTTACACTGATATGGGTGTGCGTGTTTTTCGCAGAATGCTATTGACAACTTGTACAAGAGCCTGAAATAAGCTGCCTACTTATTGGTTTATTTTGCTGATCAACTCTGACAGTAATGTTTTCTTTGGCTACATTTTATACAACCTTCATTCCAGTCCCCTCACATTTCATAGCAAGAGGACCGAACACAAAGTTTGGTTTTGGATTGTGTATATGTTTATTTTTCCTTGGAATTCTATGAGATTTCAAATGTTACATCATGCTTTTTGATGTTGAGAGACTCGCTTATTAGATGATGAATCTGTTCATTAAATGGATCCTCTTTATCCATTGCGTCATGGAATGATAAAATACAGTAACACCTCGATAAATTAATAATCTTTAAAGTAATATACTTTCTTAAATATTAAATTTTTCCGATCCCAACTTGGGTCAATGTAAAAAGTTATCAAATTCGATAAAATAGTAATATAATAATTTTATGGAAATCCCCTTTATATTTATAAAGGTCCTATCAAAAGTACAACTTAATAATTCATAAGTATTACAATTGTTATTGTGGTAACTTGTTAAAATATGAATCTGTTGTAATTTTTTTTTAAAATTCAAACCTACTTTAGTTTCATCTCCAACTTTTTCTAGTTGCACCAGCAAGTTCCGGCATTAAGATCTCTAATTGCAATAAAATATTAGGAAGGTTCAATGCTTCGTTTCGCATGATTAAGTTCTAGTGTTGAATCATCTTTAATTTCATCATTAGTGGAACTTTTAATTGTATTAGCCACAATTTCCTCTAAACTTTGAAGTTGTAAACATTTGTCATTGCAGTTGGATTTTGACGTCCATTTTATTGCGATAGCCGAATTATATTTGTTGATTGAGAAATTTTCTTTTAATTAATAAATTATTCATTTATCAATATGTTAATGTCTCTCTAAATCAATAAAAATTTATGGTTCCAAATATGTTAATTTATAGAGGTTTTACTGTAGGTGATGTCATTATAAATATAATCAAAATAATTTAAATTTTGAAAAATCATACATATCATGTTTTAACCTATTTTATGCGAATAATATGTCAAATTAAAGCGCTAGCTGTGTTCTTTCATTATATGATATTGTGATTGTCCATACCAACGATGTTATATTTATTTATTTTAATATTATTTATAAGAGTCAAGAATGCAATCTAATCGAGTTGAGTCAAGCGTGAGCTTGTTTAAATTTGATTAATTTATTGCAAAATTGAGCTTTCTTAGTGTATATTTTGGGATTCAAAAGCTCAATTGAGCTTTAGCCAAGATTTTTAATCTTAGATTTATGTTTAAATATGAATTATTATTTTATTCCCATCTAGGCTGTTCACAGGGGACACGAAAGCCATCATTTTTGCTACTATGTATTTTTTTTAATAAAATGTGAATATTTGTTGGTAATCTCTGCATATAATACTACGTTCGGAATTAAATGTTAATGAAAAAAAAATTAGATTTTTATGTTCCACGGATTTTATGTTATTATTAATTTTGGAAGTTCATTCTATTGGAAACTCAACCATATGAAAATTGGAATACATAGGTAGAAGAGATACTGTCACGCTCCGACCTGAGCCGGTTCGCCGAAACGTGATGTGGCAGGAAAATAGTGGATTGTGATTGATGCAATGGATATAATAAGACACATGACAATTCATAATTTAATCAGAATATGCAAAAATTTAATAATCGGATCCGGGTCTTACAGATACATAGTAATAATTAGAGGTTCTGTTAAGCAAAACAATGTAGATCGATTTTGGTTATCAGAATTATAGAAATAGTAGCAAAAGACAATGACTGGGTAACATATAGACGATATGAAATCCGGGGCCTTATTTAATAGTAGGCTATTTCAGCTCGGGCGCCATCCATCTCCATCCGCTGTTCAACCTACACATTTAGGAATATATGCAGGGGCTGAGTACATGAACATATGCCCGAAAACATACATACATATTTTGAATTGTCATGTCATTCACATAAGTGACACACGTAAGGGATTTTAGTGATGTTCACCTTACGCGCACAAAATATTTTCATGATACTCTGTAGAGTATTTTCCATCCTCAACACCATTTATAAACACACGCTCTCATTTCGTAGGAGCTAGGAAGAAGGCCTCTTTGACTGGTTCGATGTCGAGGCATCAGTAGGCTCGTATGCTAACTGACCGACACCATCTAGTGCACTAACCTTAGAGACTGACATTACCACTAAGGTCCGAATTCGTTACCATCAATTAATCAAATCATGTCATTCATAAGATACCATCACAAAATATTTTTCGACCGTGACATTCAATAGGAAAAAAAAAAGCATGCTTTCATTTGATTTCGTAACAAAACAGTTATCACAGTTCATTTTATAAGTAAGAAAGCCCACCTCGATCCTCGTGCAAATCGGGTATTCGAGATTCGTTGGTATTTACTGGTTGCATTCTACGAAATACAAATTATTGTATCAAGATTCGTTGTTTACTAGATCGTGTATCGTGTTGAGTATGGGTTACGTGGCATGTTTTAGGTGTTTTCTCGATTTACGTGCCAACCAGGTCCGGAAATTTTTGAAAAATCGGACCACATGTAAAAGCTGATTCAAAGGAATCTTTAACTCGAGAGGTTTGATTTGAAATATGTGAAAATTCAGAAAATTTTGGATATATAATAACGACGGTTCGTGTAATCCAACTGTGGATATCGATTGATTTTGATTTGTAGGGTTATTATTGATGTATATGGATGTTTCGGATTGATTAATTTGAGACCGGGGGTCTCGGGTGTATCAACTTTGGTCAACTCTGGGTCAAACTTGGTCAAGTCAAAGGGCGCCATTTGATCGAATAGGGTACCCATTCGATCGAATGGTGTTGGGATTTTCCCTTCGTAAAAAGGATACCCTTTCGATCGGAAGGGGTACCCCATTTGATTGAATGGGGTGCTTCTGGTTCGCCATTAATGGCGGACCAAAGCTTTTGGTTCCCTGATCCGACCACTCAAAACACGATCAAAATACATATTCATGATCCCTAAATCCCGTAGAACAGAAATGTACAAGATTTAAACATCGAAACACAACAGATCATCATCATTGATACGAAATCGTAAAAGTGAGAGTTGGTCGGATACCTCTGGTTTTAGGCGATTTTCAACCGATTAAAATGTCGATCAACCTCTGATCTAGTAACAAAGAAACATGGTCTACATGTTAGAACTTTGAAACACTTCAAATGGTGGAGGAAGATGAGAGAGAAATCCTTACAAGAACCTCAACTCAACCCAAAAATTCCTACCACCTTTCTTCTCCGGCGAGTTTGCTTTGATTTCCGGCGATCTGAGCTCTTTCCTCACCTCTACACTCTTTCCCTCACGCTCTTGTGTTCTCTGGACTTGTTTTGGGTGGGAAATGAAGAAATGAAGCTTCCCAGATGAATTTTATTCGTGATCGAGGGAAGGGGGTCATTTATGAGCTTAATTCTCACCAATCATTTGAGGGAAGGGGGTCATTTTGTTGAGCAAGTAGCTGGTGCAAAGAATTTGGGCGGAGATCTTTCTTCTCAAAGAAGATATTTGCGGCAAAATTCAGATTTTAAATCACCTGTGCACGACGGCTCCATCATGTGTAGTTTTATCTACTTTGTTGGTGGTGTTTCCACCCTTGAGTGTGTTTCTACTTGTTCATAACCTCATACGTTGTGGTGTGAACTGATTGACGTGCATGACAAAAACATGCATTTTCAAAACTTGATGATTGTTTCGGCAAAATTGGTCGTTCAAATGAGCTTGTTGCTCATGGCGTCTGTGTCAGTTTTTCGTGTTGCATCATACACACTCATTTGCGCCAAACACACTTGTAGAAACTTGTCATGCAAAGAAATACACTTGCATGCAAAATATTTGCTATTTTCTTACATTTAAATTTTCACCGTTCGTTCGTTTGGTGTCAGATCTTCGCTCTGAGAGTTGGGTTGTGCGAGATTTTTAATTACACTCGAACTTCCGAGATCAGTTAGTGTTAGTGGTTCACTCTTTGTAAAATGGTGAATTAATTCTGTTTAATTAATTCCGAAATATCGACTTGTTTGATCTTAAAACTGATCGCATCGTATTATCAGGTTTTAAATTACGAACACAACATTATATTGGATTCGTTAAACTAAATTCGATTGATAGTTATGGACTCGTTTGAATAATCGAATATTTAATAACGCGTAATTTAATAAATAATAATAAAATTTACTATAAATATTAATAACTATAAATGAAAAATAAAATTTCCTTTTACGGTAATTAGCGTCATCAAAGATACATTTTCAATAAAAACATGTATTCTTTTGAATATTCTATAGATGCAATTATTTAAAGTCGGCATACTGAACTGTATTAATATGATGGCTGGATTGGTTTCGAAAATTCACTTAACCAGTTTGATCTGGAGTACTCAGTTATGGATGACCTCAACTGATTTTGTCCTCTCCTTTCTTAGTCCTCAGCTGGACTTTTATCAGAGTTGTCTTCAACTTTAATTCTGATTGTTATAGAACTGTTCGGCTTGCTCAATTCTCTACGTTCCCCCTTAGTTTGATCCATTGTCCCGAACTTCTTCAGATTCAGTCTTCGGCTCGTCAACCTTCCAACTGATCATTTATTACATCGTTCTCAACTATTTACATTTGGATCAAAACTAATCCTATGGGTTTTACTTATCGAGGGTTGACATCAGCAGAACTAACATTATTCCTAACAATATCCTACTAAGCAATTTTTTTTTTTATAAAATTGAGATTTGAATAGCTTAACACATTTATTTCTTCAATCAAAATACTGTAATCTATAATATTATATGAAAATTATTTAATTATAAATAGGCAAATTAACTTCACACGTATGACTATGTGCATCGTTCAGTATATTAAAGAAATCCGGGCAGGGTGAATGTTAAATAAGAGAATGAAAAGAATTTTCATTCAATATATTATTTGGATTAATTTTGAGAGATTTATGACCATTTAATAATTGAATAAATTTTAATATATCACAATAACATCATCTATATATTTTGTTTTTTTATGTATAGAATCAATCTATATATTAGAATAATAATCTCAAGTTTCAATCCAATAAACACGTACCTTAAATATAATGTATAAATTAATTAATTAAAAAAAATTTATAAAATATTTCATATGATTTTTGTTGTATTTTTGCAAATGAAATTTATAACCGTAAAATTATGAAACTAATAGGATATTAAGGTTTATAATACAAATTTTAGTTTTAGCTTCTACAAAACTAAAAATTGTTGTTTTGGACGCTACCTTTTGTTTGTTGAGTTGAACGGATGCTATTTTATATGATTTCTTTTGTTCATCCGTTGCCCCTCCCAGTTCCCTCTTCCACAATAAAAATATGTGTTTCTTCAGGAATGAACACAATGATTTTTTAGCAAAACACAATGATTTCTAAATTAAAGATTTAAATTTTATTAATATTTTGTTTCATTTAATTATGAGTAACGCTTACGACGTGACATCACCACCTCAGTGTGCAGTAGTAAGCACCTTTCCCATGACTTTAAAAGTCACGAGTTCGAGTCTTTGTGGAGACATTTGCGTGGGTTTATTTAATACTGTACTTTAATTCAAAAAAAAAACATGAAATTGAAGAAATAAACTTAATATAAAGTCTCGAGTCTCATTGACGTTATGTTAATTTCAAAAGACTTTTGGCATCACACTTTTAGGTTTCAAATGATTATGGTGGACCCTGACCTCAATATTATATTGAACGCCCATGCATTTGAATTGGGAGGCAGACATATCGACGCAAATTATATTTAGTTAGCTTCCACCATGTTTAAGTTCCCCACTAATTTCTATTTCACTACGGCTACCTACTAGTTCCAAATTTAAATGCATGCTCAGCTCAGATTATATAAATATTAGAATGTCATGGAGTTGCAAATACTTTCCTTTAGCCAAAAGTATTTGATACGAGTTTTTCTATTCAGTCATATACAAAAAATACAACAGTGAACAAGTAGTTTGAGCAGGGAAGAGTTGCATTTAAGTTATAGATCTACATACATCTGAATTCTGATTTTGGAATAGAAGCTATATTTATATTCTCCCATCTTTAACAGAGATTAAGGTGTTGAATTACCTTGAATTGCTGTTTGCAACGCTAACATTGCTTCTCTGCTGTATTTCAACCTTTGATCTGCAGAAACATTTGTCATCACCACCAAACAAAACCAAGTGGATATATAATTAAGATTTTCACGATTACTAACCTAAAAACATTTGACCAGATTCAAGGGGTGACGAGGACAGCCTCCCCTGCTTGTTCGTCGTGCTTTTTGGGGTCTTCGTATTTAAGTGTGATGGAGGTGAATTTCGCAAGTTTCTTTTGTCGTGAGACTCAACAAACTCATGCCTTACTTCAAGGTGAGGATGCTTTCGGCAGAAATGCAAAACAACGTCCTTTGTCAATAGCCAGCATCCCCTGAGATCAAGAATTTCCAAGGCTGTGGGAGGAGTGAAAGCATCAAGCCCAGTATCGGTTATCACAGCATCACGTACACCAAGGTGTACCAATTTTGCAGCAGATGAGATGTGGTAAAACGACGCGTCTGTAAGTGAGACACTTTGCAGATATAAATAGCTCAACCTCCTCATCTTTGTCAGAGGGATCAGTGCAGTGTCCTTGATATGCAGTTCCTCCAAGTTCAAGCTTTCTAAATAACTAAGATTTTCTAGTGCAGAAAATGATGAAACCTCATCAGAATCACCATCCTCGTGTTTAATGAAACCTGGACGGTAGTACAAATATGAGTTGAGGTAGTGTTCACGAGTCCACAAATGCAAGATGCAGAAATTATAAAAGAAAGTAAATAGTAGGCAATAGCACACCTTTCACATTTGTCCTGCTTAGGTTGACGACTTTGAGTGCCGGCATCATGCCAATATATGAAACGCCCAAGTCATTGATGCATGTGCCTGACAATAATAGAGTCTCAAGATTGGGTACATGGCCTGCTAGTAAGCCAATGCCTTCAGAACTTACTTTTGTATTGTTCAGGTTCAAGTGCTTTAAACTAGCTCCTATGCATACAATGTGTTCAACCGAATTGTCAACCAGTGTACTACCACTCAGGTTCAAATCAATCATTGCATTCATAGAAGCCAAAAAGCTGTAGGACTGAAGGGAAGAGTTGGATATATCCAAGAAACAAAGTCTACTGGTTTCAATAGATCGGAAGGCTTCTAAAATATTACTAATTGTAGCTCCAGACAGTATAACTTTCTCCAGACTAGGTTTGTGGCCCTCTCCATCAGATAGAGAATCTATAGTGCAGTTACTCATGTTTAGGCATGCAAGAGAGGGTAAATTTGGCAGCATTGTTACATTGGTCCAAGCTAAGTTTAAGAAACTCAAATTTGGGAACACCTTGAATAAAGTCCCACTACCATTAGAGACTTTACTGCCCCAAAGGTCTAAATATTGCAACTTCATGAGAGCCTGCAGATTTTAAACTATGTCAGTTTTAAATCACAACATACCCAAAGCCAGAAGTGACAGATATAGATGCTTTGGAAAAGGCTAGCTATAAAGATAAATAATAGAAACAACCACCGCAAGTGCATCAAAAAATTCATTTAATTTATTTTTAATATCTTAAAAAATCAATAGAAATGGTAAAAGGTCATAGGGACATGTTTTGATATGTTAATAGCAGATTCACTGCAAAGGCAGGCCTGAACCCCGTCAGCAGTACACGTTGTTGTTCACTTCTTAATTTTCAAGTACTGATTCAAAATTCTTAGTCTTCAATTATTTGTCTGAGCACCTCGATGTTTCTACTGTAACCTTTTTATCCAATCATCTTCGTGAAAAGACCTTTATAAAATACGAAATAAGATAATTATCACTGCATCTACTACTAGTCTTACTGGAATAGTTTTGTGAAGATACTAATTCAGTTAAAGGAGAAGGGAGATGAAAGAAACAAAAACTCTTCAGGGGATGAAGAGACATTTTGCACCTGAAGAGAATTCAATGCTGAATCCGTGACAGGTAAATTGCCTAGGTCTAACAGCAATAAGTTAGTCAGTGAAGCAAGACCCACAACACCATCTGCAGTAACACCTGTTTCAGAGAGCCATAACTTCTCAAGGGCTGGAAGTGATAATAGATGTTGAACTCCAGCATCTGTTATCTTGGCGCATCTTGAAAGATCTATCTCCTTCAAATTTGTCAAGCCTGAAAGAAGGGTATGATTGAACTCTTATAGCAAAAGCTAAATGAAACTTGTAATTCATATGGTGAAATTTGTAAAATGAAATCAGTGCAGAAGAAACATACATATGATTAATGTAGTCATAACTAGAACTGAAGTCATGCTAGGATAAAATCTATATATCAAAATTTTAAGAAAAACTTGAGGCTTTAAACAATGTATAAACTTGAACTATATCAAAGTAACAATTGATAAATTGTCATTTATAAGGATTGAATATCCCTTAAATTAGAATTTATTTGCAGCCTTTGAAACCAATAGCTGGAGTTCACTTTTGAAAAAGAAGAAAAGATATAGTGATCTAACTGAATGGTCATTTAAGGGAAAACCAAGAGGCAAGATGTATGAGCTAACTGCAGTTAACTCTCACTGCATACACACAAATTTAAACACAGAAACCCACTATGAAGAAACAGCTCTGTGGGTGGGCCGGGGAATGCATTTTTTTTTTAAGTAAAACAAATAATATGTTACACACTTGTACATATATACTATTTTATACAGTCATATTGCTAATGATGGATTTGACTTGAAAACTTTATCATCATTACACCTGTTATGTTCCAGAGAGCCGAATTATTGACTTTATGGCAGTCAGCCAGAACGATGGAATGCAGATAGCGGAATGCACCCAAGTATGCCATCCATTCTGCATCAACAAAGCTTTCACCCCTTAGATCCATTTCCTCTACACTGTATTTGAAAACTCTGAAGGATGACATAAAAGAAGATTTCAGACTCTCATACAAAAGAGCATTTGAAGAAACATACATCTAACTAAATGAGCACCACAACCTTCACATTATCACATAACCATCAGAAAGAGATTTGTTCCTACATGCAATATTTTCTCAATCATTGATAATATGTGATCGATCAGCTCTTTCTGAAAAGGGTAAAAGCGAGTCATTGATTACTTGCTATGTTAAAGACTAATAGATATTTCACAATCCTTAAGTCTTCAATTTTAGTTGTAAACTGAATGTTTTCAAGTGAAAAAATGAATCGATTTATATATCTTGTGCCTCAATGGAAGTTGAGTCAGTTGCTTATTTTCTCAGACAAACAACGATCAACTGCTAGGTACTCCTAATCCCGCAATGTATTACATCATTATGCATATAATCAATATTTAGATCAGTATTAGCATAAGTCTTCACTGGCACATTTCAGATTTGAGAAGAAAGGACTCTATACACAAATATGTGATATGTATTTCTGCTATGCTATCGGATCTACGAGTTTACACAGTTCAATATTAATTGAATGCATCAGAAACCATGAACGAATCCGTTTATAAACAAAACTAATTGTGGGAAATCGATTCGGGAGCAGTCATTTTACAGCTGCCTAGGCTTGATTGAGCTAAGAAAATCAGGACAAACTGACGCGAGCAGCTAAATGGATATACAATAACAAAATTAATGAATAAAATTCCTAGGTTTTATAGAGAAAACATACTCGAGCAGAGAGGGAAAAAGCAAGCCGCGATGGAGGAGGCGGCAGAGGAGAGCCTGAGCGAGATGAGGCGGCATTCGTTCAAGAGTCCGCCGCTGCCTCCGCCACTTGTCGATGGCAATGGGGCTCTCAGTCGCCGCCTCGATGCACATGCGCACCAACAAACTGTCCATTGATGGTAGCTCTTCCAATTTCAGCTTCGCCTTCTTCTTACTAAGAATATGGATTCAGATTTATACCAAGTTTGTGTTGAGGAAATTGATTAATGTATTCAATTGTCGTGGATTGAAGAGAAAGATTTGACTTTGAATATTGAAAACTTTCTCTTTTTAAGAAAAGGGGGAGAACACACAAAATAGAGAGAGATGAAAAGGATAAATGCTAGCACGGTTCGCGGATCAATTTCACTTCAGATCAATTATTACACAGTAATGTTATATAATATGTTATATTATTTGAGTTATTGATAAGTGTATTAATTAAGTTAGATTAATTATGATAAAAAAAAATTTTTATAAGGGACATAATTTATCTCCATTAATTTATACAATTATCAATAATCCAAATAATGTAACAAAATCGATAATACCATTGTGTAACAGAGAATTCGGATCGATTCAATTTGGTGGGAGTGCAAACAAATCTCGAAATTATACAACTCAAACTCATCAAATAATTATTCATATCCAGATCCGACCAACACACTTGGAATGATATGGATGAACTTCGAGCATAAACAATTCATATAGAAAAATATTGAAGAACATTTAAAAGAATACTTGTATTATACTCGATTCTTTTTGTTCCTTAAATAAAGCCAATAATCATCAATTTTTTTCTTTCATAAATATATAACAATGTCAAATATAATATACAACACCATACATAACACAATATTAAATAAAAAATGATCATTTAGTATATTAATTACCTCTACTATTTGATTGATTTGAAATTTCAAAGCCTTGCTCTCTTCAAAGCGGTCAATCAATTTATATTAATTTGGTGGAGGGTTGAGTGGGGGTCACGTCTGCCATATTCTTATTATAATATCCAACCCGACATCCTGCTATTATTTGTTTAGTTATCAAATTCAATTCCAGAGCTGTTGATAACTAGCTTTTCTTGTACAGCCAGCGGCAGGCATATATATGAAATAACTTTAATGTTTGATATCCAACACAATTTTGATTGCAAAGTAATTTGTGATTTTGGAAAATACATATCTATATTCATATATTAGAAGATAAGAAATGCTGTAAAGTTTACAACATCAAACACAAAACACAATCCCAAAGAAACTCAATCCTGCTATCAAGTAAATAAGCAAAAAAGATTTTTGACTTGTCATCTCACTCTCAATCTATCATCCTGTGACTGGTGAAGAGGAGAAGAAAGAGGATGAGCACTTGTTTCAAATCGTCTCTTCACTCCTTTCTTCATCCATTTTCCAACCTTATTTACCCTAACTTCAACTTCCTAAAGCTCACCTCGCCAATCAACTCAAAAACAACTTTTAAACCCAACAACACCATGAGGATCGTGTCTTGTATAGCTGCACAATTCTTGATCACAACCCAACAAAAAACAGAGTGAAGTGTGATGCCTTTGCTTCTCAAACAAGAGTATAACTTGATACCAAGATATTCGCTTGGGAAGCCGAGTGGATATACACAAACTGAAGGCTTTTGCCAGCATCCAGAGAGTTGATCCATGAAGGGAAGAAGTAAGAATTACCCGACTTTGTGAGACCCCATAGAGGCCCGTACAGCTTTGTGATATAAAGCTTCAAGTTCTTCAATTTCCTTGAAGATCTATTATGGATTGTCGTCGTGTATCTATAGTAAGTGTTCCCATTCAGAACCCATGAAGATGAGACCTTCTGAGTTACGGCAATTGGGCTGACATGCGAATAGCCTGCAACAAAACCTCATTCATCAAATCCCCATCCAAGAATCGATCAACACTTCTGTTTGATATATGAATGAATTAATGAACCAGAACAACGGGTACCTGAAGCACGTTTCGCCACAGGCTTTGCAGCAGCAGGCAGCTCAACTGAAACAAATAATACAGCAAAAATTGAGTGATAAGATAAATCAAACAATGCTCTCCTATCAACATTGAAAGAAAGAATTAGTTAATGAACCTGGAAGGAGCTGGTTGTAGCCACCGTGACCGGCATGGAGTCTGGCTAGTATGCCAATAAGTGGAGCATTGTTGTAGGTTGCAGGCTCAGTTTGTTCATAGTTGTCTCTCTGATCAGCAAAGTTATCATAAGCATCAGGTCCTCCAACAATGGCACCAGTGAGGAGATTGGGGTCACTGCCCTTTCTGCTGAACCACGTGGCGTACCCTCCTCTGCACGTGACGAATGTGGGGTCCACTTTGTACGACACGATAGATGACCCTCGGTGGTGCACTTGTCTCGGATAGTTGTTGCCGTACCCTACCATGTAGCTCGTGGCTCGCGGGTTGTCCCCAAGAATGTAGTCCACCTACACAATAAACGGTTGAGATTACCAGAATTCATAATAAATGGTTGAGTAGTAGTGGTGGTGGTGTACCTGAGATTTGGCAAAGGAAAGAAGCTCAGCAGGGGAGACGACGCCGTTTGCACACCTCAGTGATTTCCGGGCAGATGTGAGGTAATCAGAGTAGACAGTCATGAGGAATGAAGCACTGGTAACAAACTGCATGTTGTTCCATCTCTGCCTGAAAATGAGGCCACCTGGAGTCTTTTGTGCATTGCGATTGCCCTTACCCAAACATGAACACATGAAGAATTCAGCCTTCTCTTGGTACTTCTCAAACACAGGAGTATATCTCCCACCTTTCCCTGCCATCAAGAACTGCAGAATTCCTCCATATTAGGGAATAGTTATCTTTTCGGTTCAAGTCCAAGAAATGTGCTTGTGTTAGAAATGGAAGTTGTACCTTGGCAACAAGGGTTTGTACTCCAGCGTACTTAACATCCCAACCAAATTCAGTCATGGCCCAACCAGTTCCACCTAGTGCGTCGCCGTTGTTGCCTAGGTAATTCAAGTAGTACATATTGTTTGTTGCCTTGTACATCCATGCAGCTGCCCACAACAATTCATCCTAACCCCACAAAAAATTAAACATAATACACTTATTTAAACTATTTCAGTAAGAGGATAATGATTTAATCGAAGATATTCTAGTTAACTATTTAGGATCTTAAAAATGATTTCTCAATTTAGAACCAGAAACATTTTCCAATTCTCAAATTTGGATATGGTTCTGAAATTGAGAATCTTGAAATATTTTGGGTTATTGAGTTGAAAATTTAGTCCTATATTTATAGCTCAACAATCTTAAGAAAACTGAGATGGGTCTGAATTTTTTGGTCATTAAATTGAGGATTTTGAAATATTTTGTGTTATTGAGTAGAAAATTTAGTCCTGTATTTATAACTCAACAATCTGGAGAAAACAGAGATGGGGGAGGAATCACGTACAGCGTATCCACTGACAGATCGGTAGTACTTCTGTGCGATTGTGATGCTGCTGTCATATTTGCCCCTGTACTTGTTCGCAAAATCGAACAGCTGAAATCGAACAGAGAAATGTTTGTAAGGGCACAGGCGTAATTATGCCCCCGACGAGGGGTACTTTCGACAGCATGTAAAAGAGATGTTATTCTATGTGTGTGGGTACAGAACCACCGACAGGCGTATCACGTGACTTGCCCCAGTGGCCCACAACAATAGCCGAAGTTCGGGGCGATGAGCGGCTGAGATTCAATGTTGAACGATACCCATGATATGCCCCCCACCACATGACCCGCCGAAATATTTACCGAGCCCCATTAAATGCCCATAATAGAAGAAAGAACTCGCTACATTCAAATTTAGAGGGCTTACCATTATTTTATTACATATAAGCTGTAACATGCCGCAAAGAATTAAAATATACTTAATGAGAATTCAAATCATTTTAAAAATGAGAATTCAAAACTGCGAATTACATTTACTGCTCGTATTTGTAAAATTATTTTTAAATATAGAAAAATTAAGCACATCTACTAAAAAAATTACTAACCTATATGCATTCAACCCGTGATAAATTAATTTCGTAAATAATTTATATTATGCGGGTTTATTTGCTACAGTGCACCGACACCTACCATCCTGACAAAAAGCTGAGCTAAATGTAACTGCCTAATAACTGCGACCGTTTCACTAACGTGCGCACACCAACCGCCTGCTAAAGTGCGCCAGTGTGCAACCCCAATTAAGGACCGCACGCACTGACTACTGCCCACGCAGTAGGGATAGTTACACTGCAGCTCAATCGCTGCTCAGCTAAGCAACAAATTTCAAAAGGAATGCCAGAAACGGAAAATTCAATTCACCTGGTACGCGTGCTTAAGCA
>AYJT01073968.1:0-12511 GCA_001278415.1 Ocimum tenuiflorum
AATATTGGGACGGCGGAGTAGGGTTTTAAGAGAAAAGGCACGAATTCCGCGGTGGAAACCAACAAGGAATCCATTAAGCTAGTCGACCAATTTTCACTCTTTCCTACCAATTTGAGGTTTTCTGAATTTATATCGCAGCTAGTCCACCAATTTGAGGGTGGATGTTGTGAAAAAGTGTTTCTGCTAAAATTGCCTAAGATGATTACTACACAATGACAATTTTCCGCTTTTCTTTTCCTTTATTGAGAGAATTGCTTCCAATTGCAAACTTTATGGAGTTGGCATCTCCACTTGCGTTACATTATAGACAAATGTATAAATTAATGAAGATAAATCTTGTCTCATATAAAAAAATATTATGCCATAATTAATCTCCCTTAATTGGTACACTTGACAGAACGGTGGTAAAGAAATGGCTTTCAACTACTTGGTGTCAACTTCCAACCAGATTTAGACAATAATCCATTAAACTGCTCGATTTTGGCAGGTTGCCTCAAGTATTTCTTCACAAAAGAGCCTGTTTCAATAATTTGAATGGGGTCCAACAACAAAGGGAGAAGAAAGCTTTTATTTGCAACATAAAGCGATATCGTAAAAGAAGAGCGGCGCTTAGAGCAGCCCTTTCTAACCAAAAACCGAAGTTTATTGTTTTTTACTTCTGAGAGCAAAATTATGCGAAATAGCCATAAAAGGCATTGAATTTAGTGGCCATCCAGGCTGATGGGTTGGCGCAGGAAGCGCTCCATCTGTGCTGCTCTAGTCTTGATAGACATGTCCAATACTTTTTGTCCGAATGCGACGACAATACCACCCAAAATACTAGGATCAATCTACAGGAAGATGAGCAAAATTGTACATATCAAAAAGTCGTTTCACTTGGTGGAAATTTATTAACAAAGTCAATATCTTTGACGAAGACGTAAAATTACCTTCTGTTCAATCTTAACATTCTTGGCTTCTCCAAGAATATGTAGCAATGCTTCTCTCAATTCTTTCTCCTCTTCCGCAGGCAGAGGCTGTGCAAAGAATACAGAGTAGTGAAGTTTGGTCAATAAGGCGTGCTTGACTTGTTATGATCCTCAATGAAATTTAGAACCGAGACTTCAACAATGAAATTGCCAAACATGGGCCCACATGCTTTTATCGTAGAGTTTATGCAAATGTTACAAGTGAAAAGTAACAAATTTGAGGTGCGAGGTACTTCGAGGATAAGACGTGGTGCATTAAATTGATTGAAGGTGAGAATCAATCCTGAATGTATATCCATAGTAGTGATAGTGAAGTGGGAGCCACATGAAAAAACATGACATTTTCCAGAATATTGCAGCATCATCTTCTGTCTATAAGGCACTGAGAATCATTTATAAAACAAGCGCAAGGATCACAATAGGGAATTAGTCGGCTGAGAGGCGAGAGGAAGAGGTGCTTATTCTTTTATTTCCACAAACTGTATTCAAGTTAGGAATTGATACCAAGATGCCAAACTTACAATCACAGAGGTCACTGTTACTTTCACTTCCCCTCTATGCGCCAAGGTGAGCTCAGAGAATCTCTGTGCAATGCGTTCTAGTTGTCCCAGCCTTCCATTTTCAGCAACAACAACTATTACCACGGATGACAGAATTTGTTATATAAGATATCTTTAGACAGCAAGTAAGATGGATTAGTATATGCCATCATCAAATTGATGTCACAATATGCAACGAAACAATGAAACAACATTAACGTAATTGATTGGTGAGTGATGCTTCGTAATTCTACACATTAGCTTATGAACACACTTTTCAGTTTCCACTCTAGTTCTTACTTCAAAATAACTTTCAGGAAAAACAGAAATGCATCTCTTTTATAAATAAGTAAAATGACAAATGATTGTGTTAAATGAAGCCACCAAGGGCATTCCCCTCTTGGCCTCTTCTTAAGCTCCCTGAATCACTCTCTTATATTGCCCTCTGAATGAACCCCATATCAACCCTCATCCTTTCATACTAGACAAGAACCAATTAACCAAGTTTAAATCAAGAAATCATATAATTCCTCTAGTGAGATCAACTAACAAACTGTTGCCAGATACATTTCTCTAATTCAAGATCTCACAGAAAAAAGTCGTAATGATCAAATACAATAAGACAAAGTCAGTGCTGAAAATACTAACCCAAGAAGTTCTTTGTGATATCTGAAAATTTAGCTTGGCCACAAATATCAGTTATAGCTTTCACTCTTTTATCCGTATCAACTGATATATCCTTCATGAATTGATAAAATGTAGGGCTTTTCTTTGAAGCTTCAACTAGGGAAAGAAGCTCAGACTCGACCTTGTCCAGCGCATTGGCTTTAACAGCTGAGATATATAATGCTGAAGCATAATTTCCAGAGAGCCCAAACATCGTCATTGGCACCTAAAATGACATTAATCAACATTAGGACCAACATATTACAATGTCCCATGTAGATTTAGAATAATATATTCTCCCTTAGCACAATTACAAATGATAAAATTGGATGTTTCAAGCGGACAACACAAAACACTTGCATATCATTGATTATGACTTGAACAAGTCTCAAGGTTCCAATAAACATCTATGAGACTTATCACAAGTTGTTATAAATGAAAATGTGTTTGTAAAAATGTCGTTTTACATAATCAAAGAAAATGAAAATGTAGGATCGAATGACAATTACCTTAACCTTCTGCTCCTTTGCAGGGGCGCCACTCGCGTAATTCCTTGAAGACTGGAATTCAAAACACTAAAAGACTGAAATTCTTATCTGGGCGTATGAAAGTCGGTGAAAAGGTGCAGGAATCATAGTTGATATAAAGCTAACATTCTTAATTTCAAATTTTCTATAACAACCAGACAATACCTTGTGTGGGGGAAATTATAAAGGCCACTAATTCTACAGAACCAAATGCAACAGACTACACAATTACCCCCAACAAGCTGAAAATGAAACCGGCAGTCCTTGAAAAATAAATATCAATCGGAAATGAAAGCAAAATGAAGAGTGCTGAAACTCAAAAAATAAAAAATAAAAAAACTCCTCGGCGGCGAAAGGAATAACTTAATATCGAGAAATTTTCCCAACAATAAAAAGGCAAACAACAAAATGGAACCAGATCAAATAGACATAGTATTAAAAATATTTAATCTAGGATCCGAAATGAGATTATACCTCCTGTTTGGCGATAAAAGGGCAAAGGACGGCTTTCGGAGCGATAGATCTCTGGGCGGAGGAGGTATTGGGAGCGGCGAGAGCTCTGCGGAGTAGAGGAAGACCCGATCTCAATCGCCCTGCCATTGCCGTTTCTGAATTTTTTTCCTGTTTCCGCTTGAACGAATCTGAACGATGAGCTGCCTCTCAAACCACTGCGCTTTCAAGGTATGGGAAGGGGAAAACAAGAACCCTCTCACCCTAGGATGTATGAATCTTTGGTGCTACCTTGATAACTATTTTTTATATTCCTTGAAAATTATAATATAAGCACCTAACGAAATAAATATAAAATTCAAATCAAAAGTCTAAAAATCCAACCAACCCAAATCAAGCATTACAAAATAAAATTCACTGGAACAGAATAACACTGATTCACTACAGAGGTGGTAGAGTATTGAATATTTATACTTCTACAAGTTAAATAGAATACTAAATATTTGTACTTTTGTACCATGCTTAATAAAATTATTTATATGTAAAAAATCGTGGGCAATTGATTGTCCCATTTCCGAAGTTGAAAATCAATTACTTGTGAAATGATAATCGACTTCTTCTTTTCTTTTATTTTTGTCGAAATGGGCCCAGCAAGCAGCATACATGTAAATTGAATTGAGCCCACCGAACTACTTGGCTACAATTCATTTCATTTTTTTTTTTAATTGAGTTTTGCAGATCTTCGATCTATACTTGTTATAAAAATGTGTATATTTCTCTCAAATTATTTATTTTTCCATTTTGTCCTCTTCAAATAATTATTTTAGGGGACAATAATATAATTATCTATGCATGATATAATTAACTTACTTTTATTTTCTTTTGATGTTATATATAAAATTTGTACTTATCAACAATTCAATTTAGATGTTATCCTAACACTTTTTATCTTCTAATTCTTATATGATAGTAATAAATATCACAACGTTAACAAACTACCTTATTCATCATAAAAAATCTATATCTATACCTATTATAAAATTGTCTTAATTCTTTAAAAAAGTTTATTCCCTATTTTATTCTTCTCAAATTCTATTTTAAAGGACAATAATGTAATTATTTTATACATGATATAGTATAATTTATTTTAATAATTAGAATTTTAATTATCAATAATGTAATTTTGATATATCCTAACAAATCTTATATTCTAATCTCATATGATAATAATAAATTCACTAGATTAATAAATTATTAATATATTTATCTCTTTCTAGATTATATAAAACATATTAATTAATCCACTTAAATTTGTCATTCAGAGTTAATAGTTTAGAGGCTTTTCGCATTTTTTTTAATCACAAAGATAGTGACTAGACTTACTACAAAACTTATTTGCATAATAAGAATTCAATTTAGTTACAAATCTTAAATCATATATGCTTCATTAAATATTCCGATGAACTCCATAAATCATTAATCGTTATAAATATTTTCGAAATATGTAGAGAATCGAAACATAAAATATATTAATTATAATTCACTTAAATTTGTCATTCAACATTAATAGTTGATAGGATTCTTAGCATTTCTTTTAATCATTATACTAGCTACGGGCTTATTTGTATAATAAGAATTTAATTTAATTAGGAATCTTAAATCGTATATATTTTATTAAATATTCCGATGAACTTCATAAATCATTAGTCGTTATAAATATTTTCAAAATATATAGATCATCGAAGCATAAAACACGTTAATTAATCCACTTAAATATGTCATTCAACATTAATAGTGCTTCTTTTTGCATTTTTTTAATTATGAAGATAGTTAATAGACTCACTATGAGGCTTATTCGTATAATAAAAATTTAATTTTGTTACAAATCTTACATCAAATATGCTTTATTAAATATTCCAATGAACTCCATAAATCATTAATCGTTACAAATATTCTCAAAATATACAAAGAATCGAATAAACTAAATTAACATCAACAACTGAGATAAAAATAAAATTGACAAACTGCTTCATTTTTTTGACTTTCAGTTATGCAAATAGAATAACAACGGCATTTAATACCACTAATTACTTACAAATTAATAAATTGAGTGAGATATAGTTCGTTTGAAATTTTAAATAATCTTAGAGTGGAGGGAGAGAGAAAGAGAAATATGATACGTAATATTTCAATTATCCCTTAAAATTCGAGAATGCTAGATATCTGATCAATAGTGCACGAGGAAATTATTAAATCTTAGTCTTTTATTTGGAAAGAAGGAAGATTAAGATTTATTAATTATTACGATGATAAGCTATTAACATTTGAATAACTTCATATATGCGTGTGTGGAGAGAGAGAGAGAAAGAGGATCATGATTCTACATAAAAAAATTCGTATAGGAAATTGGAATGTATTTGAGTCATATGATCAATAAGACTTTCGGTTGAGATATTTTCCTTTTTAAATTTTGAGATTTGTATGTTTTGTAGATTATGATTGAAAAGTAACAAAAATCATTCATAAAATAAACACTACTACTAAATTAAAAAAGAAAAAAATCTCAACATATATAATATTGATATTGAGGCTCAAATTCATTTTTATTAGGATTTTATATGAATCGATATAAAATTATCTTTAGTTTAGTATTAGACCGAGATATATCAATTTGAAATTTTATGCAATTTTATAAGAACTTAAAAAAAAAAGAGACCTAAAAAATATAACCACCTACAAATTTTCAAATATCATGTTGTATATTGTGCATTTGTACGTTGTGAGTTGTGCATTTTTGCACAAATACACAACATATTACATAAAAATACACAACTTAACACACACAAAAGAAAATAACGTAATATACGATGTAAAAATACACAAATCGCAATTCTCTGACAAAAACATGTCTCAATCGATTACATATGTATATGATCTTATGATTCATTTTCTACATTACTAATAGGGTCTAATATTTAATTATCAATTTTGATTCCATAGAATATACGTGTTTGCATTGTTAATAGATTTCAAAGTAGAATATTAATTGTAGGGTTGCAATTTCACGAGGTATAAAAAAGTAAAAGATCGCAAAAAAGGAATATGAATATTGTACTACAATTCAAACAAAATATACATTAAATTTCATAAAAAGCTGACTGAATACTTTTTTTTTTTTTGAGTTAGGGGATGGGAGAGTGGAGATTTGGATCCCAGACCTCTCTAACTTGGAGGGTCTCCACCACTGGACTGTCCCCGAAGGGACGCTGACTGAATACTTGATAAAGCAATTTAAAGTAAAAAAAAAAAAATTGATAAGAAAAGCTCTATATGAATTAAGGTCAAATAATGAAAGATCAATTTAATGTAATTAAATTGGCTATGTAAATTATCCAAACATATTAAAACATTATATTTTGTATCAATTTTTGTTTTCCCACAAGTAGTAGTTTAACTTCAGCAAAGTTGTTGCTTACTTCTATAGAATTTTATTAAATATTATTATTTAAAAATAACATAAAATATTTCGTTAAATATAATTTGTTTAATTGTGATAAATGCAAACTACAAATATTATCCGTTTGATTGAATGAATCCATTATTTTAATTTATTAAAAAGATATAAAAGTTATAATCTTTATAATTTCATCATTTCAAAACAGAAGTCACTAAGTGCTTTTGCACGTAATCCTTACTAGTTCGGTAAAAGTTATGTATCCGAATGTTCCAACGCCTATTTATTGGTGCTGTGAGCATAATAAACCATAAATGTGTAAATTGATGCTCCAATAGGTTTATCATTTTAGGGAATTTTATCGACCCATAATATGAAATATAGATTAATGTAGTACATGAAAAAAACAAATTATATATTTAACTTTTATTAGGACTCGATAAAACCATATATTTCAATTATTATTTACTTTTGTTAATAAGAATAATTAAACACAATCGCAAATATCAACATGATTAGGTAGTCTACTGGATCGAGCATCCCCACGATTTGTCAAATAGTTACTTTTTGAAAGGATTTAATTGAGATTTCGTATACGAGTAGCAGCGATAACTTTATCATATTCAAATAGAAGACTCACAACCCTCAATTTTTATGTAGGATGATTGTTAGGTTATACGTGATTTTAATATTTTGATGATAAAAGTACTATTAAATGGCAATATTGTGCATCGGCTTTCACACCCATAACGCGATGAAAAACTAAACTGCAACGTTAAAAAATACAATTTGAAAAGAAATTATCATATTATTATTTAGTTATTTTTTCTTGCTAAATAATTTGGTATTAGTTTGTCATATCGTGTATGCATCAGAAGTACTATTAAATGGCAATATTGTGCATCGGCTTTCACACCCATAACGCGATGAAAAACTAAACTGCAACGTTAAAAAATACAATTTGAAAAGAAATTATCATATTATTATTTAGTTATTTTTTCTTGCTAAATATTTTGGTATTAGTTTGTCATATCGTGTATGCGTTATAAATAATTTGTCACAATAAATTTATTCATCATTATAATTTATATGCGTATATAAAATAATTTATAACTTGTTAATTTGTTACCTCGCATGGTGTTCTATAACAACGGTATGCCCCACGTGGTCTTCTATAACAACGGTCACATGGTTAAACTCATGTTTAAATTAATTGATAAATATATTTTATTACAGGTTAAAAATTAAGATTATTTTTATATGAAATTATATACTAATTTTTGGATTTCTTTTATCCTTTTATTATAAAATAATAGCTCGGCATTTAATTATGGCATTTAAAATCAACCAAAAGTGTTTATGAATCACAAAATATTATTATTTTTATTATATTTATTTTCTCAATATATATAATTTGATTTGTTACTGATTTTTCATATTTTTCTTTCTTCTAAAATTTAAGAACTTAATGTTTTATTATTAGTTCTATTCAATATAGGTTTATTTAATATTATTTTTGGTTATATTTTATGAAATATCTATTATTTAGGTTGTATTATTAAATCAATTTTGTGAGCGTTTGAGTTTTTTCTTTTTCTTTTTTTCATTTGAACTCAAATTAATGCTTAAATATTGAAATTTTTAAATATGAATTTTAAAACCTAACTATATATTTATACATTAACTACTGTGATTCTTTAGTGCAATATTCATTATATTTTAATTTATAATTGTTTTTTAACATAGATTGTTCTCTTTCAATTTAATTATATTTTATTCATTAAAATTTAATTATCTTTTTCTTAAAAATTTTCTTCAATGCATATATATATATGCAAAGCTGTCATTTTTACACCATTTAATCAGAAATATAATTAAAATCATATATGTTAACGAAAAAATATTCCATTAAAACACTTGTAAGATCCTCAAAAAGTAATTCCTGGATGCGCCCTGTGATTTATGTCCACTAAATTTAGTTGGTTATTTTTTACACTTAACTCTCTCTTATAATTTATATTTATGAAATACAATAAACAAGGACGAAATTTACAGTTGAGACGTGTAATGAAATGTCATGTCATATCTGCCGCAATGCTTTCGTTTAGTTAAAAGCGAAATTGACAAGGAAAAAAAAAATCAATTTATAAAATAAAGAATGGATTATCTTTTCACTAGGTTGACTAATTATTTGATTAAAGGATTATCATTTCACTCAGTTGACTTTTTATTTAATCATTGAAGAAATTTTACATCGCCTACCTAAACAGTGGTATCAAGCTATAACAAAGGTGATGGATATTTGTCAATCATTTCGGAGTGCAGTGATAAATACATTTTTTATGATCTTTAAAAATCAAGAGTTCAAGTCTATACGTGGACATCGGTGTTGGATTTGTTTAATATTCTCTTTAAATTAAAAAAAAAAGGTGATGGATATCGCATGGAGTTTCTTCGGACCCTATACTAATGGATAGTGTTCGTGTCAACATTATAAAAATTTCCATGATCATCGTCGCCATCCTATTTCTAAGTTCATGTATAATTCTGTGGCCATACTTGATTACACGATTTTAATTTGATAAACATGATCTAGTAAACCATTTATCTTACCAAAATATGATGTATTTAATTAATTTGTACATATATCATTACAAAACAATATAATATATCGTGCAATGTAATTCTCCACTGAATCTAATCTCATTTATTGCTATTAAATTCGATGAAGAGACTTCTGGCTCTTTAATCTGTACCGTGCATGCGTGATAATTGATCAGAAGTTTATTTAATATCATATTAAAAGTAATGGTTGGTTAATATACACCTCATCGATACATGTGGCTCAATTTATATCAAAATCTTTGGCACGAGAGGGCCCCCTAACTAAAATACTTGGACCAGAAAACTAATAAAAAATAAATGAATATAGCTGCCTCAAAATAAATTAAATGATTCGTGACTAAATCTCGTGATCGATGTGTGGTTTATAATTAAACAATGTAGACTGGAATTCAAAAATTTCAGCATTAAAGAAGCCGAATTTTGGTTAATGAGAAAACATAGACTATTATTTTATAGTTCGCATTTCTTTTTATAAAGGTGGTCTCCTGTTACCGCGCTTAAATTATTTAAGCGGATTTGAATATAGGATCAAAAACAGATATAAACTTTAGAATCAATGATGAGTATGAATTTTAGTTGATAAGAATAAATTTTTTTAAATCCATCTAAATCGTATATCCAACCTAAGTTTTTTGCCTTTTGTATCTTATATAAGTATATAAATATCTAATTAGCTCATTACATGTGCTTTTTTTGTTAAATTACTGCATGCTTATTGTGGACCAAAAAATCCCTGACGCATGTTGAAAGTACTTGTATTCATAGAATACAACAAAATAAAAAAAAAAACCCTAAAAAACAAAATAAAAAAATGTTTGACAAACTAATAATATAATAAAAAAAGCAAAGTGGATAAGTGTATCTTCTAGACAATTTATTCACCAAAATGTAATTACAAAATCATTTTGCAGACCCCACAGAAACAATTTCCCCATGATTCCAAAGTTCATCTTTTCTATAATATTCTAAACAAATTCCAGACTCGAATTCTTATCTCCATCATCGATCCAAAGATTCACTCGCAGAAATCCCATCAGATAAACATCAATTCGCGATCTTCAGTTGCCTGTCGTCTTCCGAAAAATTCATTTCATTATAAAGCTCTCATTTCTCGATCTCGGAAAAATTCTCGGTGTTTTGAGATGCTTCAATTGTTCTTTGCGGTCGCATTTTCCGCTGTCCCTTTGACTCTCTATATTTCTCCAGTCAGATATTTGAGCAGATTCCTGGAGACAATCGATGAGATATGGAGGGAGACGAGACAAAATTCTCGTAGATTTTATCCTCGTTTAAGGTATGCTTATCGAGAAATCTTAAGTTGTGTGCTCTGTAATACTTGATTGGGTGGATTATCGTTCGAGGTTTGGAATGGAGCCATGTAGATGACGAAAGAAAGAGAGAATATTTGTGAATCCTTCGCTGTTAATTTTTTCTCTTTTTTGTGGTTATGATGTAGACGACTCTGTTTATTTATTACTGGATTTTTTGTTTATGGGGTGTTTTTATGTATTATGTATTTAGGAGAATAGTAATATATGGAAGAAGGATGTGTTGTGCCTGTTTATGGTAGATTGATCTAATTCGAGCAAATGTTTCAGTTTCAATTTCATTTTCAGTTTCTTCGCTTTTGCTTATGATTTTGCAGATATAATAATGCTTATCAGGAGTGTTATCTGCATATGATCTGCACAATATCTTAAAAGATAATCAAAACCTAAAAATTCAATAAAAATCATTCCTAGTTAGCCATTGCCATTGCATTTCGAGAATCTTCAGAATAAAAAGTTGAGGAGAGAGTCTGAATAATTCCATGATCAATTTTTTATTAGGTAGAAACTTGTTCAATACAGAATACAAGAATCAATAAAGTGTTGTGTAATTCTCCACGAACAATGAAAAAAATTGAAAGAATGAAAGAATTAAGAGTGTGTGTGCAAATTTTGTGGTGTCTGTATCAGTTTGTTTTAGCTGGATAGAGTGCAAGGCTTTAGGAACCAGAAAACATCCAAAGATCTTGCTTCTTTTTCAGCTAACTCTCCTCCTCCATGGTTGCTCTTCTTTTCCTCCCTCGTTACGTCCTTCTCGATCTGCTTCAGCTCCTGCAGGATCCCTCTCTCCTGAATCATGCCATTTACTCAGTTAGCAATCTATATCTTTAACAGAAATTTACATCCCAATCTATGAAAACACAATCATTGAAACTCAGTGATGTCTGCAATACAAGAATAATGTCATTGCATAACTTGAATATTTATAGTAATGAAAATAAGTCTTGCTACTTCCCCTCTACACATTTAGGATCAAGAAAATCATGGAACTTTAACTAAACAATCACTCAATTGGATAGGATAATGCTACGATCGAATACATACCAGAGTGCGGTCTCTAAAGGGCTTGAGGGTCGCGGATTTAGATTTTCCACTAGCTGAGAAGCACTGCGGCGTGGGAGGGCAAGTCCGGATTGGTAACTTGCCCTCTGCGTCCAGGTATTTAATGTTCTTCGCATCAATAGAAATTGGGGTGTTTTCTGAGTCATCGTTTCTTCTGCATTAACTTCACATTAGCAACTCGAAAAATTTTATCTATGAAAAACCTACTGTTGAGACATGAGAGAACTCACTTTTTCCTTCTAAGTTTTCCCTTGGAACTGCTCATCCCCACCAATTCACTCTTCTCCTTTCTCTGCTCCAGCAATGGCTTCCTCTCCTTCTCTCCATCATTCACAATTCCTGCATTTTCATCGACTCGAACACGGTCTCCCTGCTTCTCCGCATTGTATGCACTCTCCTTATCTTGAGCTCTTGTTGCCAGTTTCTTCAACTCATTGCAAAACTCGGACACTTTACTCAGTAGATCGACGCCTGAGAACAGATTCCTCGCAGACGAGGTACTTCTCAGCTTCGGCGGTGTTCGTTCATTGGCATCACTGACTTGTTTCTTATCTGCATTTGATTTGATTGCGCCCTTCCCAAATTTAGGTTTGTGCAGTAGAGGGGTTGAGAAATTGGGGTCTTGATTTTCACCATCTTCAACAATCATATGATAGTTTGTGTCCTTTGATAATCCGAAAGGTTGATTTGTCCCTCTCTTCTTCAGCGTTGCATCTCTGCAATTAAGAATTATTTGATCTGGATACATATTTATGACAGACTGACAGAGTAAAAATCTGCAGTTTAGAACTTGAATCTCTCTATACCTGTTGCTTCGGTGATATGGAGGAATATCAGACACGCTCGCTGATCTCCGAATCTGTATTGCAAGATATAATGAAAATTAGACTAA
>AYJT01074057.1:0-10023 GCA_001278415.1 Ocimum tenuiflorum
CGAGAAGCTAGATCGAGTGGCCAGCTGGTTCGGGGCCACGGTGGCGACGGCGTTCTTCACGTCGTTAGAGCGGTGCTCCTGCATCAATATCTCCACCTCCGACGACGAGGAGGCGAAGGATCGCCCTCTTATGCTCGCCGATCGCCCCTCCTCCGCCGCCGATAAGATCCCTTCCTCCACACCTCTTTGACTCCTCGCAACGCTGCTAAATAACGTCTTTTATTAATTAATGTAATTTCCTTTTTTTTTTGAAAATTTTTTTTTTCATACGATGTAGATCAAGTGGTATAATATTGTATTATATCGTGAATTTATTATTATCTTTGGTTGATTATTTAATTTCTCGTTATGAATGCTTGAGGAGTCGCGAAATGAAAAATGAAGTCGACTATCTGTATTTTTCGTCTTTGTCAAGCAAGACAGTTGAATAATACCAAAACATATATTTAGATTTGTAATTCATGCGAACTTTTTATGGTGAGTAAACTTGTGAACTAAACATATTTATATGTGTCATTGTGCATTGTCACGTAACATGATAATTATTTTTATACTTGCTATCTTAAAATATACATATGAAAATATGCATAGTTCACTCGTCAGAAAAAATTCATTCATACGTGATTATATATATGTGAATGCAAAGTATTTTATGTTTTGAACTCAAAAGCTATCTTCATGCCAATCTAACACGGCAACTATTGAATTGTGGGAAGAAGGTATGATATTCTTTTCGAATGTTGTATACGATAATATAAAATGTTGCATATGATATGTATATGTTTCTATTATCACATGCAATATTTTGTACTATCGTATGCAGCACAATTTCCCCTACAGAAAAACGTAACAGAAGATTTTGTGCTAAATGCACAGTAGAAGATCTCGATGCATAATATTTTAGTATGGAAAACCACAGCTCAAAGTTATTGCTAACCATTTGAATGCACGAGAGGAAGACAGTGAAGAGCAAATGATTTGATTTGGAGATAAACAAATCTAACGTGCCTCTATGGGATTAAAAACGAGAGAATTATACCATTGTTTTATATTTATAGTGTTGCCGAGGGTTTTGCTGCACTTGATAATATAAAAGTATAGCATGCGACAACATATTCGTATGCAATACAACACCTCCTGACGTGTTAAATGCACAACAAAGATTCAAATCCGTTTTTCCAGACGAGGTATTGTGGATGTATTCAAGACTTCTATTATTATTATTGTTATTATTGAGAGTTTATTTTTTATATATTCCTCTACCTATTAATATGATCTGGGAACAAGTGTTGTACCATTCTTAGAATATAAGTCTTAAGAGAAAATTAGCAACATAAGTCAAATGACCCAAAAAAGAATGAGAATAAATGCAACAACACTCATCCAAAGAAACGAAACCCATGATGTCACATTAGTAAATTGAAGGGCAAAATTGGCCATTAGCATTTAGATTGATCGGCATTTCCCACTTCTAAATAGGTGGAAGATTCGAGTTCGACTCCCCTCACCTCCAAATCCCCCAACTCAAAAAAACAAAAAAAAGAACGATCGAAAAAGCAGTGCATTTGGCATAAGATATTTTGCATGAGTTGGTTAAAACTGACAGTGATGTAAAAAAAATAAAGCAAATGATTGTAACTGAAGAAAACCTAAGGAAACCTACCTTAAATGAAAGCGGTTTCCTCTACGTTGCTCCAACATAGAATCACCTCAAAAACCCAATTATGGGAAATCCACATCCATAAATATTAAGTCCACTACCTACTAATAACAGCAAGTCAGCAACCTAGCCAAAGACACAACTCTTTTGACAGTGAACCCTCACAACCCAACATCTATAAGTATACAAACCCACATTTTCAATCCGATAAAACCCGAAAAAATTAGCAAATATGGACAAGGAGAGTGATTCTTCTCGGGGGTTTGAATGGAGGATCAGCCTTCCTGATGGGATTTCCAAGATTTTCGTATCCGAGTACCAGCTCAGCACTGGCTTCGTCATGTCGAGATATTGGGGGTTGATTCGGATGGGGTGGAGATATGGAATGAGGGAGCCTAAATGGGTGATCCATTCCTTCAAAGTGGGGATGGCTCTTTGTGTGGTGTCACTGTTTTATTACTTGAGGCCTTTGTATGAGGGAGTTGGGGGGAATGCTATGTGGGCTGTGCTGAGTGTCGTCGTCGCGTTCGAGTACACTGTTGGTAGGTGGCTACATGCAATGTCTTCTCTAGATTTGATCAAGAACTAACTAGTGAGTTCACAATGCAGGTGCAACTATATGTAAATGTTTGAACAGAGCAACTGCAACTCTATTAGCTGGGGCATTAGGTATCGGTGTTCATTGGGTAGCTAGCCGATTTGGGACGAAATTCGAGCCTATAATCATTCAAGTCTCAGTTTTTATATTAGGTAATCCTAGAATACTGTCAGTCTAGGACCTGAAAGATGGTTTATTTTTTCGATATATAACCTGGAAGATGAATTTTCAATTCAGGATCTAAAAGATGCCTAAATTCTCAATCTTGGACCTCAACATGAGGTCTTTAATTGAGAATTTGATGATCTTTTAGGTCCTAGATCGAAAATTTTAGAGATCTTTCGAATCCTGAATTGAGAATTTTGGGATCTTTTTAGGTCCCGGATTGAGAATTCATGTTCTGGAAGATAGTAAAGGTACTGACCTTGTTAAGCTTTTCTTGCAGCTGCAGCAGCAACTTTTCCACGACTTGTGCCAACGGTGAAAGCACATTTCGACCATGGAGCGCTCATCTTCATCTTCACGTTTGTCCTGGTTTCGGTCTCTGGCTACCGTGAGGCGGAGCTCGTCGCATTAGCTCATCACAGACTGTCAACTGTCGCGATAGGGATCTCCATCTCGATCTTTACAAACATCTTCGTATGCCCTGTTTGGGCAGGAAACGAGCTCCACAGCCTTGTCGAGCATAACATGGAGAAGCTTGCAGATTCCTTGGATGGTAGGGTTGGAGAAGATTGGTAGCCTTTCTTGAAACTATAATGGAATTTTGATCATCGTAAGGAAAATATGCAGGAATTGTAGCAAATTATTTTGGAGATGGTTCCAACAGTGAAGCTGGTCACAACAGATATATAAGTGTGCTTAATTCCATGGCAAATCAAGAATCCTTGGTATATATAATCCCCACACTCATCATAAAATATCGATCCTTTCGGAAAAAAGTAATGCAGAGATACTTCTCTTACAGGTCAATTTTGCCAGATGGGAGCCTGCTCATGGAGGCTTCAATTTCAGACATCCATGGAAGGACTACCTCGAGCTCGGGGCTTTACTCCGAAGCTACGCTTGCTGCATCGACACCCTTTCCGGAATTCTCTCCGACACGAAGGTAGTGACTCAGTGTAGGGCCCGCGATTTCTTGAAGCAGCATTTCATCTCATCCTGCATGAATCTCAGCTCTACTTCATCAGCTATCCTAAAAGAAACGATAGTGGTTATACGAACAGTGGCGAAATCGCCCAAGGTCGATCTCAGACTCGAGGAGATGCATGATTTAGTCCGAGAATTACATAATTCCTTGACAGCCCTATCTAACAGGAAAATCGGATCAACTGAAACAGAACCCCAGGGCTCGAGTGATGGTGTTATAGTCATCGTCGAGTTGGTCACACTGTCATCATTATTGATAGAGATAGCAACGAGAACAGAGAAAATTGTAAAAGTAGTGAATAAAATGGCTGAGAAAGCAAGTAGATCAGAGTACAAAGTGTAAGCACACAAAGCTAGAATCCCAAACAAAAACATTCATTTGATTAACATAATGCAGTTTTTCAGATCATCTTCACACTTGGCACAACACAAACCGGATTATCAGAGCACGTTTTCGAGTACAATCGTTGAATATCATCTTTCATTTTCTGCAGCCGCTTCTTCTGCCTTCTTCCAATGAATGCTCCCAGCCAGGTCCTCCACAGCAACCTGATACGGGCGCAATTGAAGATATGATTGCAAATATAATGAGTAAATTGAAAAGATACTAACAATTACAGACTCGTGTGTCTGTCCTCAATTCAATCTCTCAAAAAAACTTAATTCATGCCGAGACTATTGACTCCTACAAATAGGACAGAAAATATGACTCGATGAATGAAATAACTGACTCAAAAAAGAAAATAACTATATATCTAAATTGACTCAATAAGGAAATCCGAATCACTACTTACTAATTCAACCAAAACTATCAGAAATCACAACCGTAATTCAAGTAAAACATATCTCTTTTCTTCGACTGATGAGTATCACTACCTTGATCACATCCGTTCGGACTCCAATATCGGTCGCATAACGGCTCACACAATACATCCCTGCAGTAACTGTGGCCATTCCAACCGGACCAGGAACAAGCAATTTCAGAGGTGTCGAAAGAAGAGCTGCCAATGGAGCTCCAATAACAGACGAAGCCTGTCCGCTTCTTCCAACCCCTAGTCGATCGACTGTGAGGAGCCCCGTCTTGCAGTACAAGGCGAAGTCCTCGCAGTTGTTCTGAAAGACGTCGTAATTTCCAAATCCATTCTGGAGGAGATACATCGCTCGGTGAATGACAGTGTCGGTGGTGTCGGATGAGGCAGTAGTGCAAGTTCCACCGCGCACTTTAGCTATGAAGACGGAGGGGGTGACTCCATAGTCGAAGGCGTAGAGGGAGCCGTTGCGGAGGAAGCAATCTAGACAGGAGAGGACTACTCCACTGTCTGGCTGCCTGAATCCGCAATCGGGAAAGGTTGGACATTCCTCGGTTTCATCGTATACTTCAGAATCGGAGGTGGAAGCGCTTCCTACGCGGGTGAAATGAACTACTTTGCTACCCCCAACATAGATACCTACATTTTCAGAAACAAAAAAAGGTCTAAACCAGGCAATACTTGCTTTTTTGTAAGTGATACGCATCCATCGACAAAAGAATCATACCCTAAGATGATATTGAGAACGACTTAAATCAGATGGTTCTATTTCTCAAGGTCGAAAAGATTGAAAAAATCAGTCATTCACAACCACGGATGAAGGATTCCTCGAAAAGTTAAGGATTAGTAATCTTTTTTAGAAATCGAGAAGATAATCAAAAAGCAAAGACAACCGAGTTGAGACTTAGCACACACATTACACAAGATATCCGAGAACACACAGAAGCCAACACTGTATTCGCAGACACCGACAAAAAGACGGGCACAGCAGGCAAAACAGAAACACTTGAAGCAATTTGAAACAAATAATAGGAAGTCATTACATCCACATTGATAGATATGCTCAGTTTATCAAAGCCAAGTTAGCTCTATGCATTTTCGGGATTCGAATTCTTGAAGCAATTGCTGCAACCTATAATCACAGCAACAAATAAATAACACATCGAGAGTTCTCATATCCCATCCAATTAAGGCTGCTTTGTGAAACTAAGTGTAGCATTATGATTCAGTTTTAAAACAAAATCAGCTCTACTGTACAAGATTATTCCCCCAATCTTCTGAGCTACAAATTTCACCAAATTCTCAATGTTGTGATCTAGATTCCTTGCCTTACAACACAGCAAAAATCATTGATTTGTTCCATGAGATCTGAACTTGACATAATGCCAATCAGTGGTAAAATTAGGGCAGCAGAACAAGAGCAAAAGATTGACACCCAAAATTAAAATGACAAAATGGAAAGAGCAAGAGCACAATCAAAACACAATTCAGCAGGCAAAAACTCAAAACAGAATTAAAGCAAGTAAAGCCCACATTTCAGCTTCTTTCTTTTTTCACTGGCAAACAAAGCAATCATCACTGAGAGAGAGAGAGAGAGAGAGAGAGTAATTAAACCGTGATGGGAGTAAGCAAAGACAGCTCTGTAAGTGTAGATATGATCACCGGCCTTCAAATCATGCCGCTCCACTCTGTTCGACAGCAGACCCATGGCGAGAGATCACTGCAACTTCTGCAATGAATTGATTTCCGAGCAATGCTTCTGAGTTCTGACCACCCCTAAATAACCGGCAACAAAAATGGCGACATGAGTCTACGTGGAGGCATGTGGTTGGCTAATCAACGCATTTGCTCAACAACCGAACAAAAAATTGAGGAAATGTATGGCGTTGCACACTATATAATATTATTACACGATTGACGCTAATGATTTTGGGGCTTCTTTTTGGTCGTCTCTCATCATTTTTGCTTTTCCGGATTTGGTAGTTTGGATTTATTTTGTTTCGGAGGTAGCCTGCATTTCTTCGTCAATTTGGTCAACGAGCGAAGATCGCTCGACAGGTACATTCGTCGTTTTATGAGAAGATTTTTCGTTAGACGACTTAAATTATTTAGGTAGATTTAAATTTAAAATTTAAGAAGAGTATAAATTTGAATTGACATAAAAATTAACTTTTTATACTGACCTAAATTATTTAAATGGCGTAACGCATATCTTTGTCTCATTTTATTTTCTCACGGGAATACGAACACAGTGACAATTTGCATTCTCTTGAAAATTAGAAATCTAACCCAATTTCTTTTAGTTATATCTATAATTTTATTTTTTAGAAATATGTTCATATAATGTACCCCATGCGTGGATCACATAAGAAAAATTTTCTTCCATATGAAATATGAATGAATCTGAGACGTGAGATTAATAAAATATATAGTTCAAATTATTTTTTCCTTTTCAGTGTTTAATGATTGTTAATTTGTGTTGTAATATATGCTTGATATGCATCGATATATATCAAGAAACATAGCTATAACACAAATAAACATAAAAATAAAAAATTTGTGGACGATTTAACATTTTATTTATGCAATTATTTATGTTGTTTGGATGATGAATAATATGTTTATGTTTGTATGATCTTTTATTTTAGATATCGATAAAATATTTACTAATTATTCATGTAATATAAATTTTTGAGCTTGTTGCCTGATCGGCTAGCTCAAGAACTAATGAGTTAGATTCAACCAGAAAAAAATTGCAACTCGACGGGCTAACCCGAAACCCGATGTGTTTAGTCGAGTTGGCCCGTTTGACATCCCTCCCGGCCGCTCTATTTTTTCAACATTTATTTATGAAAACCAGACACTCTTTTTTTCCTCGTACGTCTGCATTTGCCATCAGCTCTGCGACTCTGCTTTCGTTCCGTTATTTCTTCGATTGTTAAAATCTAAAAAAAATTGAAAAACTTGATTTTTTCCCCTTTTTTCTTTGTATTTTTTTTTTCCGTGAATGAATTGCAGAATGGTTGTTGATTCGCCATCGCCATAACCTCATTATTTCATCGCCACCGCCGCCGGCGTATTATTTGTTATGGAGCTAATTTGATGCCTTACTTCGTCTCACCATGAATTTTCTCCGTCAAAGAATTCGTTTTCAGATCTCGCCATCGCCAACGCCGATCGGAAATTTCTATCCGGAGTTAGTCGAACCAGATCCTCATCGTTCGATTCTTATTGCGTTGCTGTAGAGACCTTTTTCGACGAAATATCATCACAATTCTCGTTTTCTCATAATGCTCTAGCTTGATCGCTAGGTCGCTGGCATTCTATATATATATATATATATATATTTGCCTTTTTTTCTTTGTGATTATCGAATGGATTAAGGCCTATTTCTGCATCTGCTGAATTTTGTTTGTTCTTGTTGCTGCTGGATCGTGAGGAATGGATACTGGTTATTCCGTAATAGATGGAAGTGCGAATGAAAATAGGAATGGTGATACGTTGAATTATGATGACTCTCGTTATGCTGAGGTTGATTATGTTGAGAAATGCCTCAAATGCCGATATGTTCGGGTATGTTCTTGCATTGATGTTCCCTTTTTGCTGGTTGTATTGTTTCTGACATTAGTTTGATGCCCATGCATATGTATATGCTCTCATTTCTATTAAAAAAATATTTGTTCACATAATGTTTAGGATGCGATTCAAGTGATGCTTTCTGCTACAACTTTATAATGCAGAGATTTATGCTCTTAAGTTTTGTTTTGCAGTACAAAGAAGTCCTTGGCAAGGTTGCATTCAAGACTGTGTATGAATTTGAACAATTCTTCTTTCCTTTTTTCTGTAGTTTATCCCTGTATTAAAACAATTGACTGCCTTTATTTGTTTGTTTGTTTGTTCTAGTTACAAGGCGTTTGATCAAGTTGAGGGGATAGAAGTTGCATGGAATACACTCAAATTAGACAACGTTTCGCAGTCGAAAGAGGATATGCAGAAGCTATGCTCCGAGGTTCACCTTCTTGAACAACTGAAACATCAAAACATTATCAAATACTATGATGCATGGATTGATGACAAAAAGAAGACCATTAACATGTTTACGGAGCTTTTCACATCCGGGAGCTTGAGGCAGTTAGTATCGTCGTATCCTCTGTTTCTTGTTTATGGTTCTAATCTAAATGGATATGTTGCTTACCTCTAGTGTTTGGCTGCTAGATACCGTAAGAAGCACAAAACTGTTGATATCAAAGCTGTGAAAAACTGGGCAGAGGTTTAGACTATCTTCATAGTCAAAAGCCGAACGTTATTCACAGGGATTTGAAGTGTGACAATGTTTTTGTGAATGGAAATCAAGGGGAAGTTAAGATTGGGGACCTTGGATTGGCAACCATCCTGCAGAGGCCTAATGCTAAGAGTGTCATCGGTATCGAGTCTCAAACTTTTACTGTCTCAATAGTAGAATTAGAAATTGTTATAAGAGTATTGTCTTCTTCTCCTTCTTTGATAGGAACCCCGGAATTTATGGCTCCGGAGCTTTACAACAAGGACTACAATGAACTGGTTGACATATATTCCTTTGGAATGTGCTTGCTGGAAATGGTGACTTTGGAATATCCTTATTCCGAATGCAAAAATCCAGCACAGATTAATCGTGAAGTTTCAACTGTATGACTGCATCTGGCTATCAACATATTATTATAAAATACTTAACAAATATCATGTGATTGATTGTATCGTGATCTATTTATCTTTGATTGTAGGGTGGCAAACCTGCTTCACTTAACAAGGTTGCTTCTTCTGAAGTTAGAGAATTCATAGAGAAATGCTTGGTTCCATTTTCCGAAAGGTTGTCTGCTAACGAACTTCTTGAAGACCCCTTTTTTCAACATGAGCGTCCAAAAGTGTTGCCTCGTGATTCGTTGCGGATTCCTAATGAAGCACCTACGTTTTGTTCATCTGGGACTCATCATATGGACATAGATCATGAATACAACCAGTCTGTCTGTACGAGTTCCAACAATGGGAGTTGTGCTTCTTTGGCGTTGGAATTTCAGAGGATACATCTAGACCATGAATTTAGACTCAGGGGGAAGAAAAATGATGACAACTCTTGTCTCATTAATCCTGCGCATTGCTAATAGTGGTGGTAAGTGCAATCATAGTTAGTTTAGTTAGTTGTCATTATTGCTTCATTCTTGATCACTATAACAAAACATAACATGCAATAACATTCCTATATGAATTTCAGGGCATGTTACGATCATACGGTTTCCATTCTACCTTGATTCAGACACAGCACTCGCGGTCGCAACAGAAATGGTTGAACAACTAGATTTAGCTGATGATGACATAGCATTCATTGCTGATTTCATCGATTTTGTGATCATGAGAATCTCACCAGGATGGAAGCCTTCAAATAGCCACTCCAGCTAAGAGAGAAGTGCAACTGCTGCGAGCGGTGTAACCTTGACAACAGATCAATGGGAGACACCCTGGACCGATAGCCTGACCGAGTCAGTCCCCAAGCAAGACGGGCCCAACGCGTTTCATTTGGCTCATCGAACTCTTCCTCCAACTACAGATGGCAACAAATCATGTGAGGATCCCAATATTGCACCTCCTCATGTTACATTCATGTTGTCGCGATACCTGACAAACACAGGAAACAACCTGTCTAATGGATCGATTGAGGTGTTTGCTGGAAATTCTTCCACAAAGAATGATATTTCTAAAGCTTTGGGAGCTGGTGTCTGTGAGAAGGGGTTGAGTATGGAAAGTGATTCCTCAACTTTGGCTTCGGAAAGGAG
>AYJT01074065.1:0-12442 GCA_001278415.1 Ocimum tenuiflorum
GGAGTAATTTTCATCATATATACATATTCGCTCTCGTCTCTCCTATAAAATTGACTAAAGCCTAAAATGATTATTACTTACTTAAATCAAATTATTTTTGCGCGTATCATATTCCGCATTAGAGCTAATTTTATGAGCTTTCAAATGAAATTTATATTGAATATGTTTACTTGATGAAAATAGAACGAATGAGGATAGAATTTTTGTGTACAAAAATATATTTTATAATATATATTACACTACATTTGTAATAACCTGAAACTTTATGAAAGGTAAATATTTCTTTTCTACTTATAGTAATTACTATATTTATAGTAAATTTAATAATTAGTTATTAAATTAAGTGATATTAATTATTCCAATTCATTAATAGTTTGTATTCCCAAAATACAGAATAACTTTTTTAAGTAGTAAGCAGCATTAAATTAGTAATTGATTTTAAGTGTGGAGTGCTCCTGTCTGTATGTCAATTTCCCAAATAAATTACTAAATCAATTAAATATTATTTAGAATGTCTCAATAAGTAATAGTTTTATTTTATTGGGTTGTTTTGAAAATATTTTTGGTTATAAATTTACTGTTTGTATGTTTGAAATACAAAAAAATAATAAAAAAATATCAACCGCCTAAAATCCGCCTAGGCCCTGCCTAGGTGTTAGGTCCCCCTCGAACGCCCGCCTAGCGATTTTTACAACCTTGGTTGCAGGCATCAGCTCACAAGCTCCAACTTGCGAAACAAGTGCATGTCTTTGTATATCTGGATTGAGATGGATGTTGCTGTTGTTGTTATTCTTCTTTCTTTGGGTTAGCATGGTACTCAGACCTGACACACTGTTACAAGTTACAAGTTGCTTCTCCAAGGGATTCACGTTCGGTTCTGTCACATTCACCATGAAGGGAATCGGGCCACTTACTACCTTGCTCGTTGTGGACTCCAGATGGATGCTTTGACTACTTATGATCAGTTGTCGCACCCAGATACCTTTTTGCTTTGATTCATATGGATCAATTGGGATATCCTAACTTTCACTTTCGTGATGTCTTCTCATGATATGTGTATGTTTTGTTTATTTTTTTAGGGTAATCATTTTTGACTATTTTGTTTCTTTCCTCTAAGACGGTTGCGTCCATTATTGCTAAAATGATTAAATTTTTCGTTAATGCTTAAGTTGATAAATTTACATACAGTTTGCAGTCAGTATTTTGGGCCCTGGTAACTGTTGAGTCGGGTTCTTCAATGACTTATTGTATGATTTATTGTTCGTTCTATATACAAGTGGAGGATTTCGTGTAATTCGGAGTGCCTGTGTTTTTTTTTTCTTTTAATTTTTAAAGCATATTGCTTTGAAATAAAAATAATCCGAATTCCTTTTAAATCGTGGTGTAAATTATCGTTATCAAGTGTTGACACCGCACATGCATATGCGAATGCGACGTGATGAGGCTAGATTGTGACAGTCTAATTAATAAACTCTTTCTTTTTTCCCGTAATAGAATGAAATATAAATTCATGGTTTATGGACATGTGTTAAAAGTTGGTCCGAACAATCAATCTAGTAGTCACTATGCGCCTAAAGGTCAAGTAAATATATGTCGGCGTCTTCAGCATGTGACACGTATTATATGCATCGTATGCAATCAATTTCTAGGAAACAAGTCTAGCGGTTTAGTGTGGGAATTCCCATCCTGATTCCGAATATGGAACAAAACAAGAGGAGAAATTTCACACACTGCAACTTTTTTACGTCGTATAGGCATTTTTTCTAGCAAAATACAATTCGAACAAACTTTTTTTTATCAACACGAAATACGGTCCCGACCAGCAAAATGGAAGGTCAATAAAATAGAAGTTGGGTGAGTAGGCATAGATTTGTGTCCAAAATGAGAATGATTTATCTAGAAATTTTCATTTCTTGACCTACACGTACCGCTCAATTAACGTCGATCATCTCCTATTTTAATAGCCATGAGGCGGTGGTTTGCATCCACGTACCAGCGCCTATATATATAGTTCCACAAGCTTAAGATCATTATTATTTCTCGTGTTTTCAGACAAGGAGATATAAGATATGTCTAGCACGCAGGGCCAAGTTATTCGCTGCAAAGGTAATTTCTAGATCACAATCTCAATTATTATGTAGCACAATCGCGTTTTGTTGAAACTGGGTGATGGACTTTTCTCGTTATTGCTGAAACGATGATCTTATTGCTAACCGTTTTGCCAAAAGACGAATTACAGATAATAATGCAACGATGATGATAATTATTATGTCTTAATTTTATGTTTTGCTTTTTTCAATTTTTATTTGTTGGATCCATTAATTGTATGAACTTGTTTGACAGCGGCGGTGGCATGGGAAGCGGGGAAGCCTCTGGTGATCGAGGAAGTCGAGGTGGCGCCGCCGCAGAAAATGGAAGTCCGTGTGAAGATTCAGTTCACCTCGCTTTGTCACACCGATGTTTACTTCTGGGAAGCCAAGGTATGGATCATTCTGATGAAATTTCTATCTCAAAATTTATATAAGAGCTAAATCGGCTAATTTTTGTCATGAAATTTGCTGTTAATTTGCCTTAGTATATACTTGAGGATGTAGTTCGTTTTAATTAGATTCTTTCTTTAGTTTTGCGGTGGTGGGTAATGGGCATTGATTTTTTTATGTTAATGATAGGTACTTCAAAATATTTTCATTTTGTGGCGGGAATGGGGATTGAATCCTTGCAATCTAATACCTACTTTGGTTAATATTTTTATACGAAATTCACTGATGATGATGACCTTAGTGAGTCCATCAAAATGATGATTCATTTCATTAGATTCTTTTTTGAACTTTTCAGGGACAGACACCTCTGTTTCCTCGTATCTTTGGCCATGAAGCAGGAGGGTATGATCATGTCAAGATTTCAAATACATTGAAATCCATTTTTGTTTTGATAATTAAGGAAACTCTTATTTAAAGGTGCTCATACCACTTAATTTGTTTGTTGCATATAGAATTGTGGAGAGTGTAGGTGAAGGCGTGACAGAGCTCGCCCCTGGCGACCATGTTCTTCCCGTTTTTACGGGCGAATGCAAGGAATGCCGTCACTGCAAATCCACGGAAAGCAACATGTGTGACCTTCTCCGTATAAACACGGACAGAGGAGTCATGATCGGAGATGGCAAGAGTAGGTTCTCCAAGGACGGAAAGCCGATATACCACTTTGTTGGAACTTCTACCTTTAGCGAGTACACTGTCGTCCACGTTGGCTGCCTTGCCAAGATCAATCCAGCTGCCCCCATGGATAAAGTTTGTGTTCTCAGCTGTGGAATATCCACAGGTTGTAAATTATAATGTAGTAAATATGAATACTATTGCATTATTGTAATGCGGTAGTGCTATAATTTCCCTTCTGAATTTTCATTGATTTGGTTGTGTTTCGATGTTTCAAGGACTCGGTGCCTCTCTGAATGTTGCTAAACCGACAAAGGGCTCGACAGTTGCTATATTCGGATTGGGGGCTGTAGGCCTTGCTGTGAGTACTGAGGCTTATGTTGTTTCTCTTTCATGGTTTTGGACATGTTATCAAGAGCTGTTTTGCTGGTTTTTCAGGCTGCTGAAGGGGCTCGAATTGCTGGTGCTTCGAGGATCATTGGTGTGGATTTAAACCCAAATCGTTTCGAAGAAGGTTAAATCTTTAACTCTTATCTAAGCCCATCCCTAATATATCAACATTTAACATTAACTTATGGGTTTGATATCGACAGCAAAGAAATTTGGTTGCACTGAATTTGTGAATCCAAAGGACCATGACAAACCTATTCAGGAGGTAAATGCACATATCAGATGAGTTTGCTTTCTCTATTGAGCATCTCTTGTTCATTAAAATCTTAAATGTGGATTATGATTAGGTCCTAGTCGGCATGACTGATGGAGGAGTTGACCGCAGTGTCGAGTGCACAGGCAATGTCAACGCAATGATATCTGCATTCGAATGTGTTCACGATGTAAACTATCTTTAGCTCGTTCCATAGTTTTTTCACAAAGTTTTAACTATTAATTATAGTCTATATAAATGTAACCGTGCTCGTTGGCAGGGTTGGGGCGTGGCTGTGCTCGTTGGGGTCCCAAACAAAGACGACGCTTTCAAAACTCATCCGATGAATTTGTTGAATGAGAGGACTCTCAAGGGTACATTTTTCGGCAACTACAAGCCACGGACCGATATCCCAGTAGTTGTTGAACGATATTTGAAGAAGGTAACAACATTTGAAAATTATTCCATTGTTATATCATGAACTTTGAATGCATGGTTTATTTGCATCATGCAGGAGATGGACCTTCAGCTGGAGAAGTTCATCACGCACCGCATTCCTTTCTCGGAAATCAACAAGGCTTTCGACTACATGCTCAAAGGCGAATCCATCCGCTGCATCATTAGCATGGAGAATTGATGTTGTACCGTTGCTTAGATTGTCCCGGTAATAGATGAGTATTCACATCCCTGTGAAGAGGTTAATTTTAAATGTTAGTGAATGGCGTCTTCTATTTCTTGTTGAATCATAAATAATGAATAAAATTTGCCAGTCGCGAATGGTTTGTTCATGTTTTTCCTTGTTACATGCTTCTTGAGAATTTCAAATATGGTAAGAATGGTGATACAAGATTTTACATGCTCCTTTGGATGATTGTTTTGTTATGGTTTTCTACCAAAATTATTTGCTGCCCATAATTCCATTTGTAGATAGCTAATTTAGACTAAATTTGTCGTGTTTAGCTTCTCAACCCCTTTGGGAGATCAATAGTTCAGCCCACATTGGTTAGTTTAAATTTGTGAAAAGAAGTACTTTATTCTCCCCGATTATGGAATTACTATTATAATGAATTGTTTTTTAAGAAGAACGCTAAGAATTTAAATGAAAAGATCCAAGTTTACAAATTACATCTCATCATGGAAAGGAAATGGATGGAAACAAATGAATCTTACAACTCTTATTGCATCGCCTGCCGGAAACTATAAGGTTGCTTCAGGGTTTCATTACCCCATTTTTACAAACAATTGCCATGATTATACTTGGGGATTATATTGCCAAGGATGTGGCAACCTTGAAATAATTGATGAGCGAACAAGGGACTTGTCTCATTGAATTTCACGCCCAAAAAATCTGGAAAAACTTTTCGTTTCTGCTGAGGGAATTCAATTCTAAGTCCACCAAGGAACCTTGGGATGACAATCGGAGCGAATCCAAAAAATCCGCCAAAATGAATTCACTTGTTTTGATTGGAATGGTTGAATTTTATGTTAATTTATTTGTATCTTTTTCTCCACTAAATTATACTTTCAGTAATGTTTCATTCAAATTTATTGTTTTATCAGTGTGTGTTGAAAGCTTTATTGTACATTTATATTATTATTTAATTAATAAATACAAAAACAAGTATAATTAATACATGGTAAATGTAATAACTACAAATCAATAAATAAAGAAGACCGCACTGAGATTAACTTGAATATAACATTTAGAGTGTATCGTGATATCTCAACATCATTGTATTTAATAGCTAAATTTTGGAGTTATCTGGAAGTATGATTCGACAAACTACAACATGCAATTAGCCATGATTAAAATTGAATTTTCTGAAAATATTTTATTAATTAATCTCTCATTAGAATTTGAACAGTAACATGAGAAAACCAAACTCCACAAAACCTTTGAAAACCGGACACAAATTATTCCAGATAAAGTACTACAAAGAACTGTATAAGATTATTATAAAAATAAAAATTACAAAAACAGACCAAAATGTCGCCATCATCGAGTCGAGCAAACAATTGCATATCATGGTTTTCAATCCACGTCAAAATTCGTAATGAGCATAAACTTAATTTGAAGCCCAATAAAAGTAGAAGTATTCCAATCTAAATTTTTTAAGCAAGGGTTGAGTATGTTCAGTATTTGGCCTTCCCAAGTATCGAGCTCCAAATACATTGGCAACAGTAAAAAAAAATTGAGGAATGCAGTTTTTTCACCCGTTCGTATATACTCATCAATGAGTCAATAGGAAAACTATGTGCTACTTGATGGATAGTCGTTGTGCGTTTATGAAGTGGCAACAATCCCTTCGTTCCAGTTGCGTAGTGCCGTAAATTGAAATAGTTTGAATCATATTCCAATGCATTGACAATACAAAGGAATAACTCTCTTCGTACTCAAAATCGAGACGAAATATTTTCAGCACCAAATGTTGATTTTTCCGAGAAGTAATCATTGACAAGACGATCATGCCCCTTCTCACATTTTTGATTTACAAATTTTATTTAGACGTACTCTCGCTGAAGAACTTTGAGAACTTCAAGCTCTTCCTCCTCAATTATAGCAAGCATCTCCCACTAGAACTCATCATATATCAATAATTCTTATACAATATTTTTTCGCATTTCAAATATTTTATCATCACTTGCAATGTAAGACATAATTAATAAATGAGAGAATGAGAAATGTTATGGATATAGAGAATTGATAATGGAGATAATGAGAAATGTTTTGCTATGTGTAGAAGCATATATAGATAAATCCACAACATGCAACGACTACTTTGCAAATCTATAATAAAAAAAAAAAAGCTCAAAAATGCTTAATATACACATATTGTCAATAATTCAAGTTTAAAAAAAAAAAAATTTGCAATGGCTACCTTGCAACTTGAAAAAAAATAAAAATATATACATATTGTAAAGCTTTTCAATGAAAAATAAATCAAAGTGGTTGGCCAACTTTTCAATTAAAATAAATAAATAATTATATAAAAGAGGAGGCTGGCCGATAACTTTAAAGTTGTGGCACCTACCATATAACACAAAAATTGAATTTGGTGGAAGCAAAGCCAACTTTAACTTTAAAAGTTGTGTATTGATAAAAAATAATTAACTTCCAACTTTAAATGCTCAAAAAAAATGTCCCGTTACAGCCCCTCTTAATTCACGTTTGGTAGATGACCGCCTCTCTTCAATTGTTTTTCCAAGAACTACTAATTCAATCATAGCCATGTCATTATAGTAGTTTGCTAGAGCATCAATACACTGATGAAATAGACAACTCTGGTGTCTGCAATAAATTAAATTATACAAAAAAAAAAACAAGAATAATTTCGTCGCAATAAAATATTGTAACACAAAAAAGTTCAAAGAATTTACACGTGTAGATTTTGTGCAAATATGTGCAAATATGCAGTAAGCTTGTGCAAATGTTTTTTCTTTTGTGCTTAAAACAAAATCCTGTAGGGTATCAGATCGGGGGAACTCCGACGAGCCACCGACGAAGGAGCAATCACAGAATCGTCGTTGGCGGCGATTTGGCTCAGGTCCAACACACTTTTCCACTATGATCACTGCCACACGACACATCGGGCACGAGCCCTTCAAGAATTCACGCGGGCAACACGCTGCGGTTACCAAAAGGTAGAATCTAGTTGCTCACAAAGAGGACGGTTTAGAAGAAGAGAATCACAGCACCACGAAGGTCATAAGTGGGCAACATTAAGACACTTCATCGTGTCACCCTTCAGTCAGCGGCTCCTTATAGACACGTCGCGGTGCGGCGGTAGAAAGAGGAGAAAGGGGGAGAGAGAAATAATTATCGCAGGCAGCTGGAGTTATAAGGATGGAATATGATTATTTATGGTAATTTAGGGCTACAACAAGAATGGGCTAACATAGGGGAAATGGGCTTTGTCATTTATGGGCCAACATCCAACAAACCTCCACCTTTGGTCCTTAAATGGTGTGTCGTATATGACTCGTCTGGAATTAAGTGCTAGACTAAAATCATAGCCAACTCATCCTACTACCTGCAAAAAAGCAAACAAGTAGCTAGTAAAGTCTCACAAAGAAAAAAATATATTACAAAGGATATAAGGGAAACAGTAACCACAAGTTTAGATGCAAGAAGCAAAAATGAAACAAGGCATTGGACATAAGAGACTACCCTATATCAAAACTAAGAATTCTTTGACATGATAAAAGGTTTTCAACAGGTAGACACTTAGTTCCCATGTCAGGAAGATTAAATTGAGTTGGTATTTTTTCAAGCATAATAATTCCTTTTCAAATACATCACGGATGAAATGAAAACAAACATCTATATGCTTGGTCCTGTCATGATAAACAGGGTTCTTTCATAATTGAATTATAGATTGACTATTAGATAAAAGAACCACATCTTTATCTAAGAAATTAATCTCATGCAAAAGACCTTTGAACCAAAGAACTTCTTTAATAGCTTTAGTTATAGCAACATACTCAGATTTTGTTATAGATAAAGCAATGATGGATTGTAATTGAGATTTCCAACTTATGCAAGATCCACACAAAGTAAATACGTATGAAGTGGTGGACTTCTTATTATCCTTATCATTTGCATAGTTGAAATATACATAACCAAGAAATTTAACACCTTCATCACATTTAGAAAACATTAAACCAGATTGAGCAAAATGAACAAGATATCCGAGCAACCATTTAAGAGCTTCTCAATGAGGCATACCTAGATTCACCATGTATCTACTTAAACAGCTAACAGAATAAGCAAGATCAGGCTGAGTACTCACCATCAAATACATCACAAAACCTATGGCATTAGCATAAGGCACATTTCCCAGAGCACGTATTTCAGAATCAGTCAAAGGAGATTGATCCTTACTTAACACAAAGTGGGGAACAAGAGGAATGTTAACACTTTTAGCATCACTTATAAAAAATTTACTCAAAATCTTTTCAAAATATGAAATCTGATTCAAAACATAGATTCTTCCTATCTCTAGTGATGTCCATGCTCATGTCAATAATCTTTCTAGCATCACCTAAGTCCTTCATGTCAAAATTTTCACTTAAACATTTTTGAGCATGCTTGATGGTATTAAAACAAGGACTCACAAGAAGCATATCATCAACATATAAAAGCAAGAGCATAGGCACATTATTATCATTCTTGAAATAAAGACAATGATAAAAAACCCTTCTTTTAAATCCTAAAGATGTATGCACTTATCAAATTTAATATTCCATTGTCTAGGTGATTACTTTAAACCATACAAAATCTTTTTAAGCATAGAAACACGATTGAGCAATTTAACATCAACAAAGCCTTCCGGCTGCCTCATATAATATCTTTGTCCAAATCACCATGCAAGAAAGCTATAGTAACATCCATTTGCTTCAATTCCAAATTAAAATGAGCTTCAAGAGCAAGCATAATGTGCATAGTGGTGAATTTAACAACACGAGCAAATGTTTCATTGTAATCTACCCCCACTTTTGAGTAAACCCCTTAGCCACTAATCTAGCCTTATATCTAATGACATTAGACTCATGCTTGATTTTAAATAACCACTTACAATCAACTAGAGAGCAATTTTCGGGTTTAGGAACTAAGATCTAAGTATGGTTAAGCATAAGACATCTAATTTTAGCTTTCATAGCCTCTAACCACTTTTTAAATTCAAGAAATTTTAAAGTCTCCTTGTAACTTTGTGGTTCCTTACAGTTTTCTAACGCTTCAAAGACATTAAGCACAAAAGCAAGCAAGTGGCTATCCTCAAATCTAGATGACATCTTAGTAGTCCTTCTAACCCTATCTCTAGATAACAAATAGTCATGCAAATCAGGAATAGGATCAGCAGCATGCTCAACATGACATTCCATATTAACATGATCAATATCATTCAAAACAGGAATATCATCAACGGGGGCATCATCAACATTATGCATAGGGATAGAAACATCAATATGAGAATCAAGAGACTGCTCCATCTCGGAATAAACAGTGGTAAAACAAGGAAAATCAGTTTCATTATTACCACACTCATGCTAATTATGACCTTAAATCCAGGGTCATCTTTGTCCCACAACTTGTAACCTTTTACCCCTTAAGGGTAATCAGGGAACACACATTTCTTGGATCGAGGATCCAATTTATCACATGTTTGATGAACACATGCTGCGCAACCAAACACTTTAAGATGATGCAAGTTAACAGGTTTATCAAAGAAAATATAATTATGACACTTTCCCTTTAGGGGCACAGAAGGAGACTTATTAATCAAGTAACATGCAGATATAACAGCTTTCCCTCAAAACATTTTAGGCAATCCTGTAGGAGCCATCATACTCCTAATTCTATCAAGAATAATCTTATTCATTTGTTCTGCAATACCATTTTGCTGAGGAGTATAAGGAGTGGTCTTATGCCTTTTTATACCAGGTTTAGCACATAAATCATCAACAAAGCATTACAGAATTCAAGACCATTATCCGTCCTAAGAACTTTGATTTTCTGTCTAGTTTGATTCTTAATCATGCTTTTCCAAGTACTAAACTTATCAAATGCATCAGATTTATTTTTCATAAAAAAAGTCATACCTTTTTAGAGAAATCATCAATAGATAGAAAATAACGATTTCCACCTTGAGTAGGTGTACTTGCTGGACTCCAAACATTGGCATGAATATATCCAACACGTGAGTGCATAAAGATGCATCTGGGTAAGGGGACACAGAATATTGAACCTTATGCCACTTTCCTAGAATGAAAGACTCACAAAATGGCATACTTGACACATGATCAGAACCAAATGCACCAGATTTATGCAGAATGTTCATGCTTTTATTGCTCATATGCCCTAGTCTACATTGTCATAAAGATGTAGAGTCATGAGTAAAAATATTCACATTAGAAATAGCATGCTTATCAGAAGTAGGAAAAGTGGTACACACATAAAGCTTCTATTTCTTAACAATTTTAAACAAAATCAAGGACCCCTTCAAGATTTTCAGAACTCCTTGACCCCACTTACCTTCCAAACCATCCTCCTCAAGAGCAGAACAAGACAACAAATTATAATTAAGATCAACAACATGCCTCACAATTTTCAACACATAAGTAGATTCAGAATCAAATTTCAAAGATATGTCACCAATCCCCTCAACAAGGCATTTCTCATCATTCGCCATAGACACATATCTTTGATTCACATCATTATAACCAGAAAACAAGTGCTTATAAGGAGTCATGTGATAAGTGCAACCAGAATCAACTAACCATTCAGATTCACATGTAGAATCACATACGACGTTAGCAATAAGCAGATGAGGAATATCATGCACCATATAAACATCTCATAAACTGTTTTCCTCATTAGCAACATTAGCATGCTCAGGCTGAATTTTCTTTTTAGGTCTAAGACACTCTTTAGCAGAATGACCAGCCTCACCACAATTGTAACACCTTCTAGACTTGACTCTAGATTTCGACATACTCTTAGGCCTAGAATGTCTCTTATCACTAGACTCGGTGTGTGTATGCTTGTGCTGGTGATGTTCTTCCTCTAACATGAATAACCTTATCATGAGAACTAAGAGCTCCTATACCATGCTTCAGATCAAGTTCCTTATTCGTTAGACCATTTATGATAGTGTGATAATGTCCCTACCATACATAATAGCGTAATTGTCATCAGGTAGGAATCAGGTATAGCATTCAAAAGCACAATAGGAGTATAATCATCAATATGCTCATCACCAGTCATTTTGATATCCTGAATTAATGTAGTAAACATATCCAAATTCTCATCAATGTCTTTAGGCATATCGAGCTTATATCTAAAGAACTTTTCCAAAAAAAAAACAATTTACTATACAAAAGAGTTTCAGTATATAACTCATCCAATTTCCCCCACATTTTCTTAGCACTATCAATAGACCCAACTTTTCTCAACACAAGATCGCACAAGTTAAGAATGATGAATGATAATTCAAGATCATTAAGTTCTTTTTTTCTTCTCATCAGTGTCAGATGCAGTGAAACTATGATCAACGGCTTTAAACACACGTTGTTGAATGAGAATGCATTTCATTTTTTGTTTCCAAATGCTAAAATCATTTTTCCATTAAAGCATGCAATGTTAACAGTAATCATGATGCAACAAATGTTGAAAAAAAACACACACACAAGCGAAATTTTTAAACAATTAAGATCCAAAAATCAGTAGAGAGGATTTTCAAGTTCACAAACACCCGTTTGAACGGGGGCGCAGGGGGTCACTCTCGTTTGGACAAAACGATGCAAATAAAACTCTCAAGCAACATAACCCAAAAAAATAGCAAATAGGCGACGATTACAGAAGATAGAACATGAATAAACAGAGCAACACAAAGGCAGCGAAAGAAATCAAATGAGGGCAGATCTAACACAAACCACAGTAGGCACAGGAACAAACAAAAAATACCCTAGTTCTACCAGCACTAAATCAAGCCAATTGCGCCAATCTGAAAATAAGAAAGAAGGGTTTGAGACAGAAAATACCAGAGTGGGCCCTAGATTAGGGTACCCGACTTACCTATGCTTTGAGGATGTGACGATGTATGTCCAGTGAGTGTATGTGCACTCCAGCCAAGCCTTTACCCCACCC